>JAJMBP010000018.1:0-239178 GCA_030565345.1 Suhomyces coccinellae | reverse complement strand
AGATTAGAAATCTTTTGGGCTTTGCCCGCGCAGGTTCGAATCCTGCAGTTGTCGTTATTTTTGCAAATCATTGAGTTGAGATCAATTTAACTAACGAGGCCGCATTATGTCTCGAATGCCAGGTAAGCCCTATATCTACTAGAGCCTATACTATCATAAGAACATCCTGTGGCCATGTTTTTGAATTAAAACATAAAACTTTGCTGGACTAGTAATTTTGGAGAACCCTGACTCTGGACAAATACAATAGACAAAACCCGGGACTGATCGAGCAAGAACAATAGTGGCATTTGATCCTCAATGCTTTAAAATAAACCGGAATTGAAGAGCTTCGATCACGTACGACCCGGCAATTCCCGGTATCGATCTGTACATATTTTGGTGTAAGTGTGAGTTCCGCGAACAATCGTTACTATCTGTTAGTTCTTTTGTGTACACAAATATGCTACATATTTAGTGCTAAAAAAGTAGAATTGGAACGGACCGTCGTCTAACGCTGTATCTGCGATTTCAGGTCCTGATCAATGATTAGGAAAATGCTGTGAATAATATGCTAGTTGCACATATAATGACTTGGAGAGGTTATTATTTCCATTTCTTGGAATTAGATCCAGTCTCTTAAAGTCCACGCTACTAGCTGTACCTAGTGTAGGAGCTTTTGTTTAATGAGCTGGGCTATCAAGTCGGTGTATGTCCCAAACTCCGAAACATACCGTGAAGACGCCAACACGAAATCCAGCGTGTTTATGCATCGTCTAACCTTACACTGGTATCTGACTGACATATTAAAGATGCTCCACGTCATCTATTTGACATCGTCTCGGGATCACCAAGGATTCTTGTCCTTTTAGTTGAAAGTAGGATATGGCGGGTTGAAGTAGGACTCGTTGACACGATCCTGACGGAGGGAGGCTAAACCATTTCAAGGGATTACTCTTCAAACTCCTCCAAGTCTTCTGGCTCGAAGATCACACGAACCATCAAGGAACACGAGGGACAAACCGCGATGTCTTCCCCGTCCTTGAGGTCATCCAAGGCTATGGCAAACCGGTCTCCACAGGGACATGGATATTGAAACAACTGCGTGATAGGATCGAACGTGAAATCCTCGATCTCAATCTCGTCGTAGATTGTTTCCATCGCTAATGGAGTCTGCTCTGGTGGCGGGCTTGTATGATAGACTCATGTCTCCAAAATCATCTCCATCTCATCTCTGGGTGCAATCTCAGATCACGTGAAATGAGACTCCTTAGGGCTCCAGCCCCAAGTTTTCTTTCACTCGCACTTCCTCTCACTAACGGCCAACCTGCAATTTTCGCCCTTCGCACCTTCCTCCGGCACCTTCTTAAAAAAATTTTACTTTCTCTTAGTTTTCTTTTCACTGTCAGTGATATTCAAAAGTGTATGTAAAGTCGAAGCACATAGTCCCAATCAGACCAGATCACACAAGCAAACCATCCAGTCATTCCTATTGTCGTTGAAGATCCCAACGTCCATCATCTACAACTTGTCCTTCATCGTGAAAATTGTTCCATCTGTCTGAAGTGAAAAATTTGTGAACACTACTAACAATTAGCAACATGGGTATTTCTAGAGACTCTCGTCACAAGCGTTCTGCTACTGGTGCCAAAAGAGCCCAATTCAGAAAGAAGAGAAAGTTCGAATTAGGTAGACAATCTGCCAACACCAAGATCGGTGCTAAGAGAATCCACACTGTTAGAACCAGAGGTGGTAACCAAAAGTTCAGAGCCCTCAGAGTTGAGACCGGAAACTTCTCTTGGGGTTCCGAGGGTGTCTCCAGAAAGACCAGAATCGCTGGTGTCGTCTACCACCCTTCCAACAACGAGTTGGTCAGAACTAACACTTTGACCAAGTCCGCTGTTGTCCAAGTTGATGCCACTCCATTCAGACAATGGTACGAGAAGCACTACGGTGCCTCTTTGGGTAAGAAGAAGGCTGGTACTGAGGAAGAAGTCAAGAGATCCCACAAGGTCGAGAGAAAGTTGGCTTCCAGAGCTGGTCAAGCTTCTATTGAGCACGCCGTCGACTCTCAATTCGGTGCCGGTAAGTTGTACGCTGTTATCTCTTCCAGACCAGGTCAATCCGGTAGATGTGACGGTTACATCTTGGAAGGTGAAGAGTTGGCCTTCTACTTGAGAAGATTGACTGCTAAGAAATAAACTCTTGGTATCATATAAATAATGTTACATAGTAGCAATACGTAATAAATCATGCTCTGAATTATTGTAGGACTAAGACTAAACTGGGATGGTCCTTGTGCAACTGAAAATTTGTCAACGAGATGAAGTGAGATCTTGAGAATTTTTCAAAGCTCGACCTCTAGTATCGATTTCGAAAAAAAGACTTGACAATTGTTAGTTAACTTAACGACCTAAGATAGTCAGGGCATTAGAAAACATGATACATTTCGTTACTTCTTTCAGTATTTCCATACGACCTCTTGTATGAAATCTAGTTTTAGAATGAATTGAAGGTTAAGCTTTGAAGTTGCAGACTAAGCATTATATCGATTGGGGAAGAAATCTAGCAGGACTTTATAAACTACATGATTCTAATAGTTGAAAAGTTCTCAGTAACGTAGCGAAGGCATACACTTGCTTCTGTAAGTAGGAAGAGTAATTGTGACAGGACCTGCTCACACTATTCAACGGTGAAGGACAGTCACAATTTAGTTCGAAGTTGAAAAGACGCAATAAAGGTCAGGCACCGAGATCATGCGAAGCCAATTCGAATAATTAACTCCTCTAGTAAAGAAACCCCGAAAGAAGCACTTGGAAGGGCAATATCAGGCTCTACCTGGAAAATCGTACTCCAGTAAGAGTCCAGCAGGTATACTACCAAACTAGAGCAATACCGTCATGTCGCCCATTCTTCTAAATCTCAATCAACGAACAAGTGACTACACTTTTGTCTACGGTTCCCACTATTGCAAAACAGTCTATGAAGACATCTTTACATTTTCAGATTTCAGAATCTGGGGTTAGTATCTCGTCAGAAGAGGCATGTCGCTGTCGTTCACGTCTTGCAAGCAAGACTCAGTACAGGTCTGTGTAACATTTTGTTCATCATAAGATACATACTTTTGGATATGTGTGTATTTGTTGATATTGCATGTCAATTGAGGACATCGCCTTAATATATACTCTTGAGAGATCCGGGTAAGACATACACGTGACTCCATATAGGGTTGGTTGGGCCTATCAGAGCATTAAGGGTAGTGTTCTAAGAGTATTCGAAGGCTAGAATCAAATCCAGAGGGCAGATGGAGTAGTAATGGTTACGGCCATTCACATGTAGTTCTTGCGCTGTTGTTGCAATCGCATTCATTTTAAGTAATGCCTACCTCCATGGCTGAATAAGTAAGAGCATAATATTCTAACTCTCCTCTACAAGACAACTATCAGCGTTTTGGTAGGAGCTGTTCAAGCAATATTTATTATAACATGGATATCAAATGAGTTGTTTTCCTTCCGTTGTTCGCCTGTTGTTTACCTCTCCTCTATACTTCTCGTCTTCATCCTTCTCTATTTCTGCTTGTTTAGTGCGCACCTCAATATCTAATCCTATTTCAAACTGCTCTTCTTCTGTAAACATCATCAAACATGAATAGGGCAAATACTACCCAAGACGATACGGTTTTCGAAGATGCTCTAAACCAGTCTTTCTCATACAACACTCCCTATGCATACCCAGCCAATTCTCTTTCGTCACATCTCCAAAAACTCCCAGACGCCAGTGGACTCCAGTTTCCTCACCACGAACCAGAAGTGCCTGCGCCTGTCCCGGCCCCAGACTCTACAAACATCACCCAAGACGATCTCACACGATTTAGACTCCTCCAAGTGAAGCTAGAACTAGCGTCGTCCAAAGTTGCCCCCAAAAACACCACTCCCAATACAACACAACACCCAAGTACATCTGAACCCATCTACTACAGGCCGCCTTCATCCAACCTTCGAGGCACTCAATTCGGCATCCAAAGCTTCTTGCCCCCTAATGTCGAACTCTCCGGAATCAAAAAAGATCGCCCCAATCATGTTCCCTTATACGTGAAAAGACCACTCCCACAGCCAGCAGTTCAAGACGTAATCAAATCACTTCAAGAGAGAAAGCGGCCTGATCTTCGGAAAGAAGAGGTCATAGACGACGACCCCGAGGGTCCTTCGGGAGAATGGACCAACCCGATAATGAAAAAAGCCCTTTCCCGCCAAATTGATAGAGAAAGCTATACCAGACGCCTTGTGACCAACATCCTCTATTTATTGGTATTCCGCTTCCTCAAGACGTCTGTAGGGAAGGTTTGGCATTTGTTCGAGACTCGCAAGCAGATTCAACTCCAGCAGCAGTACAATTTGCATCATACATTTGCATCTACTCCCCGTACCGGCTTGGATATCACTGCCGTTATGTCATGGTTGAGCGCAGTACTTACAGTGATATTTGCCGTGAATATCACTATTTCTGCGGTGATGCTAATGAAGGGCCAAGACCAGTGCTATGATCTTCCTCTTAGCAATTCACAAAGGCGCTTGATCGGCCTACGTGTTGCATCTGGGGCAGACTCGTTGAGCGAGAATGACGATGAGAATGAATTTGAGAGCAGCTCGAAAAACACCAAATCAGGCCGCTATGAGGCGGATGCGAGCACCAAATCCGATGCACAAGCCGACTTGGTACTCAAGCAGAGACACTTCACATCTTCCCTTCCCTCAGCTGAGTTGCCCAAGTATACCCGCTTGAACTCATACGCACAGTACAATTTTGAGACACCTGCAGACTCAGAACCCGAAATCCAATTGTCGCTATCCGCTCCGAGAGGGGTGCCCAGGATAGGGGGGGATTCGAAGCGGGTTCTAGCTACAACCGAGGAGGTTCTGGCCTTTTCACGGCATTTTGACTTGCACTTTGACGAACAATAATTGAGAAGCTTGACTTATACCACCCAAATCCCGACGTCAAATGATTTCTGTGTTTCAAGACCATCTTGTTGGGACCTTCGCTCACCACACACTGGTGAATCACCATGCTATTCCAGTCACGTGCATGTTTCTTTCCCATGTGAAGAAGTTATTGAGTTTAGACCGGTATTACCCCAGATTAGGGCCATCCTGCATGCCACCGAGGCCATGTGCACTTTGAAGAGCCCACTTTCTAATAGAATGTCTCCACCAACTTACACATCCGGAGCCAACGAATTGGCCAAATACACACACAGTATAGATACAATGTAGCATTCGAGTTGAAATCTACTTTTCTCGGGCCTTTTCCCTCTCCATTTGCTCTACAGGGCCTTTTTATTCACCGGGTTTGTCACCCTCCACACGACGCTTCTGCGGGGGAAACGAATATATAAGCTCGGTCTTTCTCCGGAAGTGTTCCACTTCAACTTCAACAGTGTAAACATCCAGTGCAAAGATGTACCAAAAGCCAAGAGATTTCGAGGAAAACCTTCGGGTCATCCAGATCGACGAAACCAATTGGAAAGGTGCCCACAACTTGAGGCTTCCCCTTCCTGGAGCCCGTGGGGTTTATGGTGGTTACACCATCGCCCAAACGCTTTTGGTATCTATTGAGGCCACCAAGAACGACAAAAACGAATATCCATGGACGCCATTATCCTTCCATCTCTACTTCCTCCGTCCTGGTGATGCCTGGGTGCCGATGGAATACAGGATCACCAAGCAAGAAGCCAAATCCGACACCTTAGTGGTGTTCGTGGAGGCCCATCAAAAGGGCAAGGTCCGGTCCAATTCCATTTGCACCTTTGCCAGACTGGGCCACATGCCTGCCAGCTCGGCATTTCCGGAAATACAGCAACCAGTGCCCAAAGAAATGCTTGCCCACCCCGACCCTACCAAGTTGTACCAAACTCACCACACCGATTACATGAGAAGCGCGTACTCCGACGAGTTTTTGGACTATAAGACGATGCCAGAAGAAAAAAGTATGGCTGCCGCCGAACGGTGGATCTCCATTTTCCATGGTATTAACAACAAGTTGAAGCCAGAATATGTTGGCAAGGAAAAAGAAATCCAGGTTCCATTGCGGCATCCAGAAATTGACGTGGATACTGAAGGATTGTTGATGCCTCCCGCCACAGACAGCAGAATTCCTTCGGAGTACCAGGAACTGTTTAAGAACCCAGTATATAACTTGATTGGACTCGGATTGATTTCCGACAGTTCCATTCTTACCACATTGGCCAGAATCCTCCATCTTCCCTGGAATCCCACGGAGAACGCCAAAGATGCCGACGACTTTGATCCACACAAGGACGCCAGGTTCCTCATGAAGCTGTCCGTCAATATCATGCATGTGTACCATTACAACGCGATGTCTTTGGACCATCACATCTACTTCCACACCGACATGATGCAGAGCGGATTTGACATTGTTAAGGAGTGGCTTTGCTACCACTACCTGATTAAAAGACTTTCGAACCACCGGACTTTGGTTCGTGGTTTCATGTACAACAAGGACGATAAAGTGGTGGCCACCGTGGTTCAGGAGGGATTGACGTATTTGATCGATGAAGTGGTTGATAATGCGAAGTTGTGAGTCTAGATATAAATTATATATTATTTGCAATGCAGTTGATAGGCTGTGAGTCCTTACTAAACCATATGTACCCTGCAATGACCAGTTGAGCTTGTACAAGCCATCTGAGCCTGCACCATCTGAGCCTGTACAAGCCATTTGAGCCTGTACAAGCCATTTGTGCATTTATTGTATATTGTTTCTATCCCATTGCTGTGCTGTGCTTTTTGCAACCCGTGAGTCTGTATTACTGCAAAATGTCCGGCAATCTCATCGTACCAGCCCTTATCTGTTAGGAGATGCACTTTCTAGCGAGAGAAAAAGGGTGATTAGCTCCGAGCATTAATAGGTGAAGTACGGAACATCGCTGCTTGCAGAACCAGCAAATACCACTAGGGTCCGAAAATGTGCCCTGATACTCAAAGTACCCGGAGCTTCCATGGAATCAGACACCTCCCGGTGTCTAGAACCCATATCTGTTCCGCTTGTCCTGACACCAATGTTTAAGGGGTCGTACTAAAAAAAAAAACTCCGACTACACCGGATCTAATCGCGAATTTACCGACCGCAATCCACGCTACTCCGTTCGGCCTATGGGGACTCGGCTAAAGCCAAAGCTAATTCAGTCAAGCGCAATTCACCGCCAATGCAGGCGGTGTTTCTGCTTGTCTTATCTGTACCAGCCTCAATCCATCACATGCGAGACCCTGCGCCTTTGACACTCCCCTCCTGTACAGAGACCGTTGGGCCCAAGGAGATGAGCCTCGGCAACCGGCAAGCCATACAACTATTATTAATCGTACTGATATATATGTCGGAGCAAATCCCTTGAAATTGAACCTTATCAACCGCCACAGCACAAATAATTCATCCTTCTCTAAGGCTGCATTCCCATTCAATCTCCTAATTTCTGCAGCACCTACAACTACATTACAGTTAAACCATGTCGCAGTCGCAGCTAGCAAGACGCGTAGCCGACAATTCCAAGGTAGCTAGGAGCTTTGCTGTGCAAAGAGTCGGCGAGAACCAATACGAGGGTGTCACGTCTCTCAATCGCCCCTCCTCTTCAAGTAGGGGTGTTTTTGGGGGCAATTTGTGCGCCCAGGCAGTGGTGGCGGCCATGGAGTCCACGCCCGGGTTCGTTCCACATTCACTCCATTCGTACTTCGTCAAGGCGGGAGATGATAAGCTCCCGTGCCAATACGCCGTGGAAAAGATCAATGACGGCAAGAACTTCGCCAATAGGCTTGTTCGAGTTCTGCAGAAGGGCGAGCTCAAGTACATGGTGATGATCAGCTTGACCAAGAAGAACTCCATGGCTGCGGCCCGCAACCATTTCAGTGCCGGCAAAGCGGCCCTTCCGTTGGAGTACCAGATCCCTGCATCTTCGTCCTTCTACAAGTACGACTACCGGGACCTCCCTGTTCACACCACCTACGACCACGGGGGCATGCTCCAGCACAAGTTTCCGCCGGACTTTTTGGACCACAACATGAGCCACAATGACATCAACAAGGGAGCGGGAGAACGGGAGTTTGCATTCTGGATCCGCATAGGAGACGAGTCCAACCAGGGTGTCAGCGAGTCTAAGTTCAAGTACGCAGGCTTCGGCATGGTGTCGGACTCGCTTTTCTTGACGTCGTTGGCCCGTTTGTTGCGTCTCCCTTTGCATGGCCCTGAAGGCCCCAGCAAGAACGGGGCTCCGCATGCCATCGCGTTCAGTGGGGGCAAGGGCCCCTACTTCTTCTCGGTTTCTTTGGACCACACGGTGTTCTTTCACGACGATGCCTTCGATCCTCACCAATGGATTTTTGCTTCGTTCAAGACGCCTCGATTCTGCAACAATAGGGTAATGTTCCAGGGATCCTACTACGACACCAACGGCCGCCTCTTTGCTAGCATGGTACAGGAGGGGTTGGTGTTTTTCCACAAGGGGGTGGAACGGCAGTTGAAGCTCTAGGGTTGAGGAAGTCGATACGAAGAGGAATCGTTCCTCCCGCAGAAGAATAGGCTGAATAGAGCCAAAGGACCATAAATAGAGTTGACCATATATAGATTTGATAGAATTAATTGAAACCTACTTGATACAGTAGACAACCCGAAACTCAGCCACAGTACAGATGAATGTCAAACCCTACGAGACAAAACATCTACTAATAGTGTTTTGAATCCAGTTAGATGAACGCATATATGTCGTATCTGCTCCTATTGAAATGGTTTAGCATGCTAGCATGGCTGTTTCACTGGTGCCAGGCCAACCATATTGCATGTAATGAAAGCCGCACTGTTTACAATAAATTTACAATAAATATAGGTACAAACGCTATAAATCGCTCTATTTACCCGTTGATCTCGAGTTTATTTGAGGTTCATTTCGTTTCACTACTGTGCTATCGATTTTTGCGACAAGTCTAGATTTCTTTCCTATATATTCATCAAGTTAAGAAACCAAAAAAAAGCGCCCTGACTTCAGAGTATCCATAGAGCACATGAAAAACAAAATGCATCCCTTACATATCCATATGGAAAGTTTTATCTACCTGTGCAGGCCATTTTATTAGTCTGCTAGGACGACTTACATTATCAATAGGGTTTATTGATAACTAAATTCAATATTAATGAGCCAGTCTATTAGTCTGAAATTAAGATAATTAGAGTTGAAATATCTAATCCACAGTTGGAGAACTCTATTAGTTGAGTTGACGCCCATATAATTAGTGCTGGCACCTTCAAATTAGAGGTAACGGCTTATATCAGTCCCGGATGCGCACATGGTAATTTGAAAAAAGTTCAACCCAAATCCGTGTGTGTGCATATGGTTGGGTCCCAGGGCCCTCATCACGTGTATAGACTAATACTCTCTGCTCCCACCTGCCTTGCCCTTTCGGTTCCCACTTCCTCGGTTTGCGCCATGCCGAACTTGGACCTTATCTTTCCCCACAAAACCGCTGGCGAGGTCTCTGGAAGTCTCCATACCCCGCCAAGCCTCTGATATTGTAGGGATTGTGGATCCTCCGACGCTTTTGGAAGGTGACGACATTGGCCACGGTTTTCGGTGGCTGATAGACTTGGCGCCTGGGATAGACACTACTCTGGGGGTGGCACAGGCTCCAAAGGTAAATCCATTATCATCGCGATAAATCGTGGTTTGGGATCACGTGAAATTGATGAGCCGAGGCTCAGTTTTACCCAGCAAACTATATAAGTTAAATGCTACCCCGGAGTCTGACATAAACCAAATATCCAGCATGTCCGTTTCCAAAGCCCAGGAGTCGAAGTCCAGAATAGCGCACAAGTTTGCAGTCAACGTGATATCCTCCCAGGAACACAACTCGGTGGTCGAAGGTGCCCGTCCTCTCATGCCCACTGTGCCTGGCAACAGAGGAACCTACGGAGGTGAACTTGTTGCCCAAGGTATCAACGCCGCATGGGCCACCGTCAAGGACCCCGAATTCACCCCCCATTCTTTGCATCTGTTCTTTGTCAAGGCTGGCCAAGACACCACTCCCATGTGGTGGGAGGTGCAGCATGTCAGTGACACCAAGAACTTTGCCAACAGAATCGCCCAAGGCTACCAGGGCAAAGGCGGCCGTTTGGTGTTTGTCATACAGATTTCCTTCACCAAAAACAACTCCTACGAGAATAGAATCGAGGAGGCTAAGAAGGAGGCGCACAAAGCCCTCTCCGACGGCAAAGTCCCCAGGCCTTTCCTTCCCCTGCTTCAGTCCAAGCCGGGCGTGATCTTCCAGAAGTACCACGACAAGATTGACCAGCTCTTTAAGTACACGCACGTTCAAAGTTTGTTGGACCACGCTTTTGCCTTCGACTTCAACCAGGAGCGCCAGGTCGATTGGAACACCACCGGAAGCACGGAGTACGGCTACTTTATCCGCACCAACGACAACTGGCGGGCCTCTCGCGAGCCTACCAAGACCAGATTCCTTCTGTTGGCGTTTGCTTCCGACTCTGCATTCTTGGGCTCGTTTTCCCTTGCTCTTGGCTTGCCCGTGTTTCCTCAAGGACCTAAGTCCTATGGTCCCGACTACTTCAGAACCTCCTTGGACCATAGTATTTACTTCCACGACATGGATTTCGACCCCAGCCAGTGGATTTACGTCAACTACCGCTTCTCGCGCTTCAACAACAACAGGGTGTTGTGCCAGTGTGAGCTCTACACCACCGATGGCCGCATGATTGCCCTGGTTATCCAGGAGGGCTTGGCCTACTTGAACGACGAGATTATTGAGAGAGCCAGAAACGTGGCAGCTCCCGAAAACGCAGTCGCTAAGTTGTGAAAATGATTTGCCTGGGGCAGATTGTACATTATATTTATTACGGAACTCTACAATAGAATAACAGAACATGAGAACTGATGTAGTCACTGGCACGGGTGTGCAGTTAGGGGTCCGATTCTTAGGATGGAACCACCATATCTGGGGTAAGCTTGACAGGCCAACTCCGAGATGTGAAATTTCATGTAAGAGAAGAATAGAGCTGAGGAGCAACAATAGATACAAAAACTATAGGGGATGGCGTTCTAGAAACTCCATCGAATGTTCATAGAAAGCCGTGGAACGACAACATAGAAAGACTCGAGAACAGAGATTGTCCTCGATTTCGAATAGCCAGTGCTCCATTTGATCTGTAGATAGAAACTAGGCGCATCGATCATTATCAGAAGCCGATTATTGTAGTGCATGCGCTCGGTTATGTAAGGACAAACCAGGGGCTTAACACAGGCCCAACAGTCTTGGACCAACCACTATCCGAGGAAACACGGACTGGCGCGTTTCCTCTTCGGGCCGGAGGGTCCTATCTGGTTCCTTCTTAGTAAATTTAGTAGAGTTTTACAGGACGTTTGGAACTCTACTCGCTCCCCGCTACAATATTATCCGAAAAGGAAGGGCTCACTTTGATCTTTCGATAGCTTAATCTGTTTGTTTGTGTTCCCAGCTCGTAGCACGCCTGTGATTCTGACGGCATTTGTTCCTAGACATCAGCACTTCGGCCAGGGTGCCCCCCTCACAATAATCACAGGCACTCAAACCATCGAGACACGTCTTCGGACCCCGGATTTCACCTTCCGCAGAGGCCTCCGTTTCACCTCGTGGTTCTATTCACAAACAAGTAGTGCCCATTCGTGGGAAGTCTCTCATGCCGAATAACTTCCAGTAACAGTTGAGGAAGTATAGACAGCTCCTGTCTAGCTCTTCCGACCTTCCTTGTGTTCTTGTTGTCCCCGAATTTGCTCTTGCACTGCATCTGCTTTTGCATTTGCATGGTCTCAGCATTCCTCCTCGGATATAGCTTTGACCCCACACGGACAAACCCTCGCTTTTCTGATGACACCTTAGAAGGTCTTCTGCTCGTAGCCACTTCATAAGAGTTGCTTTTGGGACAATTTGAATACCCTCAACAGAGACTGACTCACATCCTCTACCCTTTTGTCAGATTCAATTCACAGTATCATTTCGTCCCAGTCTCGCTACTCCACTACGCAGCAGACCCTAGCTGTACCCCATATCTGAATCTCTATCGGAACTACACAATTGCATTAACACCTTTCTCCTTGGTGTCTTCTTGATCCTTTTACTACATTCACCCATTCTTCTGTGCTGATCATGACTGGTTCTATTCCGGTACAAGAGTTGGTGGGCATTGACGAGCTCGAGAAGGGTGTCTTCCGGAGTCGTCTGAACTTGCTTACCTCGACGGGAAATACCGATGGGGCTTTCGGAGGCTACATCGCCAGTCAGGCCTTGTTGGCAGCCACCAAAACTGCTCCCAATTTCGTGCCCCATTCCTTGCATTCACATTTCGTTTCGACCGTCCTTGTCCTGCAACCCGTCGACTGGAAAGTGGAGGAGGTGACTCTGGGCAAGAACTTTTGCAATCGCCATGTCCGGGGATATCAGAATGGAAGCCTCAAATACTACGCCAATATTTCCTTGACCCGGAGAAACTCTCACGAGGATTCTGTCAAGGAATACGAAGCGTGGTTCGAGCGGACCAAAGGAGAAGAGGACGGAGATGAAAAAAAGGTACCCAAGCCTTTTGGATTCCAAACTCCAAACCACGAGTGGTTGGTCGGAAACAATATCAAGGAATTAAAGACGGACGTCCTAATTGATGGTCTTCATGTCTACCATAAGTTAGTGCCAGAATTAAAAGACCATGAGTTCGGTACATTGGAAGATGGTACTCCTGGATCCCATAGAATTGGCTGGTTCGTGAAATGGGGTAATGATGAACAGGATGGAGAGAAGCTTATCCAAGGTGTGACGGATGCATACAAAATGGCAGGATTGGCGATTTTATCTGATTCACAGTTTCTGGCCCTCCTACTCAGAAACTTAAAACTTCCTAGTAATTTCAAAAACAAACATTACTTGCCCGCCTCCTTGGACCATGTCATTTACTTTCACGACACTGACTTTGATCCTACCAAGTGGATGGGATTTGCTCTCAAGACCATTCGTTTGACCGGAAATAGAGTGGTATTAGAGGCAGAAATGTACAGTGACAAGAGTGTACATGTTGCCACTGTGATCCAGGGAGGTTTGGTTTCCTTTGACAGAGTTCAAGAAGCAAAATTATGAAACAGTTAACGGGAGCCTAGTTGATACAACATCTCTAATGAACAGAGACATTGAGAATCATCCTCAATACGAATAATAAGTCTCTTTAAGGATTAATCTTAATATCACATACTTAGGTCCACAGTGTAGAGGTGCAGCTTTGTTGCTTCCCATCTTGTATCAGTATTCGAATTGAGTAGAATAGCACAGGTAAGTAAGTCCAAAGACTACGGAAGAATATTATAAATTATTCTTTACTCCTACATAGCTCGATTACTTTAGTCAAATTTCAATCAAATCTCCTTTAACTTCGTAACATTACTTTTTCGTAAGGAAATCAATGTTATCAGTATCTAGTTATCTGTTTTCATACACAGCTATATTCAGTTCCTATCAAAAATACCCCGAAGTGGCTAAGACATCTCCAACAAATTTCGCCTTCTGTTTGAATTTCAGATTCCACATTCGAGCCTTTTAATTGAACTAACCTAAATTGGCCCCAGAATCGAACAGATTTCTCTTCCCTCAATATTTGCACAAACCTCCAAATAAAATCATATTTGTTCTGAATCAAAAGTTGAAATTAAGACATATTCATATTGTAGAGAAAATTGATTAAATTGTATCTATCTATGAGTAATGTGACTTCGAGAGCAACTAGGGACATGATGTCAAATAGTTTATGGCTGGGATTTCGCAGCCGTTCAGATATGAATAACTTCAGCGTTATTTCGAAAATCTTTTAAACGAGGCCATCGCTTATTAAGGTTCTATTCTACGCCCATTTAGTTCCTAATAGTCTCATGTAAATAAGTATTCTTTCAAAGATCATTTCTCCCCTTCAATTTATTCCAAAAACGCATACTTCTTCCAACATAACTATTGGCCTGTATACTGACACGCACTGATAACATACCTGGAGTAAAATCATCTACTCAACCCAAATTACCAACCTGTTACATCAGTCACTACACTTCTTGGAAACCTAGACTTTGATCGAACGCATTAGAATATATTTGTTATTGTTTGGCTGAATAATTTACTTTTAGAAGCGTTCAATTGTCCTTCGTCACGTCAATCCACAGACACCGCTATGTTCAATGAATCGACATTGAATAGTCTAACTGCCGTCCTTGGGCGAGTTTTCACTTCAAATAATCTTCTCATATTGGACCGGAAGCTTTCACCATTGATAAACTTCCTCACTTCCTTCCTGAAGCTCAAAGAATTAGGTAAATTCAAAAATTTGGTCTGGTTAGACGAACCACAGGAGAATGGCGTCCTTGAGCAATTCAATGGGTTGATCGTTTTGGTGACCGAAGAAAATGACAACTTAGCTCACTTAAAAAGGCTTCTTGACTCCATTCCCAAGTCTATCAAGGTATACCTCATCGTGGGCAATCTTACTAAATCATTCACTTTCCAGCTCAATGAAACCCTTGGTGGAGGAAAAGATTTCAAATCTATTCTTTATCTGACACAGTCCCAGTTTAACTTAACTCCACGGATCAAGATCTTCAATTGGAAAACTTACCTAATAGAAGAAGATTTTGTCATGTTTAGTGACTTGAAGATGGATGGTGGGATTGATGCTTACTTTGAGGAGCCCCTCAAGCAAATAAACCAACTTGGTTCATCTTTGGTGCAGCTTTTGTTTGAGTCGGATACAGTTTTCAAGTACAAATTGAAAAATATTTATGGTAAAGGTGATCACTCCAAATTATTCATTGACTTATTGAATGAAAAAAAGATTCCAGAGCATTTAAATAAAAATTTGAATCCATTAGAGTTAGAATTTTACCAGACAAAATTTACTAGTAATACAGATCTTGTTGTCTTGGAAAGAAACTTGGATTTTGCATCAGTTGTCTTTAATCAACTAAACTATCAAGGTTTAATTAATGATTTATTCGGAATTGAGTTCTCCCAAATTGTTAACTTTTCTCAAATTAAAAACTTACCAGATGAGGGAGAAGATGAAAAGGTTTCAATGAATCTCAGAAATGATGATCTTTATAACAAAACTCTCAAGCATCTCAATTTTTCTTCTAGTGGTTTGAAGTTGAGCAAATTGGCAAAGCAAGTGCAACTTCAATTCAAAATGAAGGATAGTGGTTCAAACGATCTTGATAATATGAAGAAAATTGTTTCAAGTCTAGGAGACTTGACTTTGAAGCAAGATTTAATAAAAAAGCATACTACAATTAGTGAAGCAATTTTAACAAGAATCCAAAAGGAGTATGAGGAATTTCTCACTTTTCAAAATGATTTATTTGAAAGCGACTATAAGTCTCAATTAGCATCTCTCAAAGCATTTCTTGATACAAATTCAAGTTGCGAAATAGTCTTTGCTGCATTAATATTAATATCTATCGTGAATAATGGAATTAAAGAAAGGGATTTTGAATGGATCCTTCAAGAATTCATGGATTTGTTTGGATTGGAGATTACTTTGGTTCTTGAGAAGTTCATTTCTCACAAATTAATAAAAATAATTGAAGATACATCGAATGATTTTTTCAGTTCGTTCGGTATGAGTGCAGCTCCTGAAGAAGTTGAACAAAAGTCTAATGTTGGCATCACGACTATTCAAGATGTCTATACTAGCACCTATACACTCATTGACAAATATTGGAATTTGCATCCATTGGACGAAGACATTCCACAGGACAGTGATGACAGTGATGAGGTTTCTCTATTCAAGTCATACCAGAACCCATCGTTTACATTGCCTTCCAATACGGTTCCTGTAATCTATCGACTCGTTGAGGCGCTTTATTTCCGTGATTTCTTGAAATATAAGCCTACTAATAATTTGAAAAAGAGACCAAATTGGGAAAACTTGCAGTTAGATATGTTTGCTGGAGAGACAGTGGATTTGAATATTGATGACAAGAGCGATATCCGGGATAAAAAAGGCAATGCAGTTAACGTTGGCCGCGCATCTTCTGATTACATTATTGTTGTGCTTTTGGGAGGTATTACTCGTGCTGAAATTTCTTGCTTCAAGTATTTACAAGAGAAACTTGACTTGTACAAGAAAAACAAGAAGCTTATTGTTTTGACTAGTGGAGTGGTGAATAACAAGAGTTTATTCGGATATTTTCGAGAAACTTGATTCTCAAGAGGTGAGCAGTTATATGAAGCAGATTAATCATAATAAGTTGGGCCATATTTAAATGTTATATAGTTCTACACAAGCATAGAATAATGTATGCAAGTCTAGCTACGTTGAACAGAACAGTGTGTGTAAATAGAACATGGACGGAGTTTACTGAGATGAATTCGTTTCGCATCAACCTATGAAAACGGACAGGTAGTATAGACCCTGGATAGTTTCAAAGCCCGGCACAAGAATCAAATTCCGTGGAACCATGTTTAGGGCCTCTCATCTTACTTCTTCGACTCTCACCTAGTGGGCGGCCAATAGGACTTGCAGCAATGTTATTCTCTCGTCATAAGTCTTCCACCTGAGTAAATTAAATTTCATGCGATACTGTTTCTATGGTACCTCTGGCTTTCAAACACTTCTGCAACTCCCCACGTTTCCTTGAAATTTGAACTCTTCTCTCTTCCTCAAACCTCAGACTTCAATCCACTGTTTATCTTTCCTTCTTCCCATTGCTCTGTCTCCGTTTCTTTCCATTTTCCACTCCATCTCTTCCCTCTCTTCGACTCCAGCTCTCCTTCTCCCCTTCTCCACATCTCCCTACACAAACTCTTTGGTCTTGTATTACAATTCACCTATATGCTGCGGCTGCCACAGACAAGCCGTTTACTGCTCTTCGGCCTCCTTCTGGGCCTTCAACTGGGCATAGAAGGCCTCTCTCTTGGCAACCAAGGGCTTGTGTTCGTAGTACCAGTAGGCGGTGGCCAACACAAAGCCGGTTCCAAAGCCCATAATGATGTCGGTGATGATCTTCTTCTTCAAGGTGCCGGTGATGGGAGCAATAGCCATTGTAGTTATTGTGGGTGTGTCTTTTGGATACTGCAGTACACTTATTAAAACTGGTGGTGAGGTCTCGCGATCAGCTCATTTTTTCCGCCAATCACGGGCGTTGCTTTGGGGCAGTGGATGCAGGCCTGGAAAGCAGTGGGAGTGCGCCCACCGTTTTTCACAGGATGATGGTGCTATAAACCTGACGCTTCGTTTCTCTCCCTCACCAACAATGTTGCCCAGATTGAACTCCAACACCCTCGGTGTCTCCAGATTGACCAGAAACTTCGGCTCTTCTGCCGTCGTCCGTAACGCCGTTTACGGTACCCCCAAGTCCGGTGTCTACTCCAACTTGCCTTTCCCTGTCAAGAACAAGAAGTACATTCCTTTCGGTGTCTACTACTGGGGAACCATGGGTATCTTCTTCGCCTTCCCATTCTTGACCACCTACTGGCACATGAAGAAGGCTGGTTCTTTCGATATGTAATCGGCTTTCGGCATATATCACTGAATAAATGATCAACGAACAAGTGTAGGCCTCAGCCAATGGCTGGCTGGAAAGTACGGAAAGCAGACTACGTCCAGAGTGTTACGGTACTAAGATTTTTACGCTGTCTAGAGTGTTTCAGTGCCTAGAATTTGCAGATTTAATGACTGGTGCCTCTAGAGACGTGTTTTTCCTGCCACCAGGACGTGGCATCTGCTCTTTTGGGCCCGATTGAAGTATATAGGTCTTAGAAACCATTTCTATAGCAATTGGCTCCAGAGTCCTCAAATCATTACTACTCAAGCTTCCAAGCTATACTTTGCTACCTTCGGATACGTACAGTAGAATATACTGTGTCATTTGATATCAACTGGCCTCCAAATGTACAGTGCAAGAAATGGATTTTTAAGACAGATACAAAAAATTAATTCTACAGCCCACCAAGACAAATAAATTGCCTGTTCGAAGCTCACTGCTCTTTTCTAGCATCCTATTTTCTGCCCGTGTGATAATCCATGAATTCACTAGGTAAGTACTTGAATCAGGCCATTATTAATAAGAAATTATATAATTATATAGAGAGAATGTACAGATTAACAAACTCTTCATCTTGGTCAATCCTGAACAACGTAGTTTAAGAGGAGAAATAGAGCAAGATATTTTACCTTGTCACCAGCTCGACTAGCTTGCTGATTTTTTTTTCCCTATTTCTAACTTGTATACATGGCTGATGCTGTGAATGAAAACATTACACGGAGAGTATTTAAGAGCTTAATATCGGTAGTTCCAACTTACTGGTGTACTTTTATTTGTCTATGTATCAAACCTTACCCTTTTCACCACTCTGGGTCCATTAGGTGCTTTACGCTTGAGGATGGAGGGCCGCCTGGGCTCTCCACCAGAATTATAAGCGTAGACATCCATAGGCTTGGGAGGTAACATTCCGGTTCCAGTTCGGATATAGGTGTTTATCTGTTGGGGAGACGATTCTTGCTCAGGTTCACCTTCAAAAGTGGGATTGTAGTCATCATCGTCTTCCTCTTCAATTGGAAGTGTGGGGTTTGATGGTTGTGCTGTTCCCACATCCGGCGATGGTGATCTAGCCGGTGGAGAGGGTGGATCATATGAATCATCTTCCTCCTCTTCATTTTCTTGCTCTGTTTTGTTGGAGTTTAACACACTGTCGAACTGTTGTTCGCTAATGTCTCTAAGAACTTCTGGTTTTTCCTCTTCGACAATCTGTGCTGGGGGTGAATCCTGTGCGGGTGATTCAGGGACTTCAACATCACTTGAGCTTTTTGTTGAGATGGCTTTATCGTTGATGGAGCTTTCTGCAAGGGTTTCGTCTTTGGCTTTTGGCGTCACTGGTACGATGCTTGGTCCAGAACTCAAAATTGAGTCCAGGAAGTTTAACGAACCAAAATTCATGCCCAAGTTCACACTCATGTTGGTGCTTGCTGGTGGTTCATTGAGTTGAGATGCAATTGGAATCGTTTCCACGGGTTTCTCTTCACGCACCACAGGTACTTTACCCCAAGTTCGTATAAATTCGTAAATCTCTGAATTCTCTTTGATCTCTTCGGAGATTTTCTCAAAGAAAAGCATGTTTGGTTTCATGCTAAGCTCAACTTTATTGGATTCAATGTATTGTTTGAACTTTGACTTTTTGCTGACACTTTGATTCTCTTCCTGTTTGGGCTTCAACTCAGCCTGCATTTTCTCGTGAAGCATTTTAACCATGCTCTCCTGGTTTAATCCCTGTTCCTCAAGCTCTTTACGAATGACTTGGAAATTGTTCTGATACTTTTTGACATTACTTTCAAAAAGTAAGGTAGGAGTCGAATCAGCATCACTACCTCTCATGTCAAACATGATAGAATCAAGGGTTTCATTGACCATGGAAACTAGATTGTTCCTAGAATTATCGCTGGTATTAATGTTATTGATGATTTCCTCACTGAGACGTTCTTTATTTGCAAGAAGAAATTCGGTTCCTTGATTCAATCGTATAATCAAGAGAAGCAAACTCTTACCTTCTTTCATGAGCCAATCGGGACCTACTCTGTATTTGTGTTGTGGGGCATTGGTGCCATTCATGGGGGGTGGAGTAGTTCCATTGAGGGAGGTTGCTTGTATGATGAACTTCTCTATCTTGTTAAGCATTAGTTGTGGGAAAAGCTCTGCTCCGGTGTTGGTCTTGCCATTGATCCATGTTTTGAATAGGTTGATAAGATGCTGTCTTGTGGGGGTGTCAGTAACAATTGAGTAAGTCTCGGTGAATGTCTTGAATAGATTCTTGCCAAAGATGACGTTATACGGATTGCCCACGTTTTTACATATGGAATCCAATAGGTACATGGCATTAAGCTTGTGTTGGGGGAGACATTTCTTGATTCGTCCCTCGATCATTTCACATATTTCGTTACATTTGTCAACATTTCTTTCTGCTATGTTGGTCAAGTCAGTGATCACAGCTCGGGAGTTGATTGTTAGCGAAGCCAACTGCTTCTGGTAAGACTCGGGATTGAAGTCGTTGTCCATGATTGATCCGTTTTCTCTCTTATATATGCATACTCCTCTGCCACCTATTTAAATGGTCAATCTTACACACCATACACTTAAATGGGGAGCCTGGGAGATGTCCTGTTGGGAATCTCGAGAGAATTTGGAAGAAATTACGATCACAGTGGCCGGGCACACGTGTCTGGCTACTGCTGACTTGATGGTACAAGTGGGTTTGGTCTTACCGAAGGTAAAGAATAGTTGTACTCAGGTAAAAATTTTAAAATTTTCCTGAGACATTGGTGTCGCAGAAATACAGTACTGTAGAGAAAATGTCACCAGGAGATCATTTGGATCTAGGTCACGAGAGCCATTGAAGCAGAAAATACGGTAAGTAGAGACGCAGGTTTCAGGAGATGTATTTGGAGAGTCCTGTGGAGTAGCATCGGATTGGAATTGAAGTTTGATCAAATTTGGCCATGTTTGGCTTTTGTTGGTGTTTTCTGTTATGGTTGTTACGTGTGCGACATGGCTAGTCGCGTTTCAAGCCTGGGACTGTTTTGGATAGCTAGGGCGGGCTGAATTCAATTTCAGATAGGGAAAGGCTTCGGAATCCGGAGACGAAGGTTGAGAAAGTGAAGTGGAAAGTATTTGTTTTTAAATCGCTGGTTCTGGCGGAATTGGAGCAATAGACATGATATATGCAAATCCAAGCAAACTATATAAGTTCCGATGCAATTAGAGTCCACCTTTCTATTTCTACGTAAGTACGATTAGCCTAATGGTATAAAGTAGTCGATGGAGATATCGGTCTTATTGTCACATATCAATTAGGTCTCAGTTTCTGTATTTCTCAGTCTGAAAAATAACGAAAGAACTACATTTTCAATTATGTTAAAATTATTCAAAAAGCACCAAAAATTTAAAGCTCTCAATGAGCAACACTGTACAACAGCAATTGCGAGTAGCTTCAACCTCATTCTTCAAGCTCCATCTTCACGCCATTCAAAACGTCCAACCACGTTCTTAAGATAGCCTTATCATTATATCACGTGATCATATGACTCAGGTCCGGAAACGGTCCCGGTGCCGGGGTGCGTCCACAAATTTTCAAATATATATTCTCCGTCCATACTTCACCACTCTACAAACATGCTTGGAGCTACTTCTAGAAACACCTTAAGGTCCGGAACCCGTGCCTTCAGCACCGGAAACAGGGCATTGGCCAAGATCAAGGTCACCAACCCCATCGTCGAGATGGACGGAGATGAAATGACCCGTATCATCTGGCAAGATATCAAGGACAAATTGATCAACCCATACTTGGACGTCGACTTGAAGTACTACGATTTGGGAATTCTTGCCCGTGACAAGACCGAGGACCAGATCACCATCGATGCTGCCAATGCAATCAAGGAGCACGGTGTTGGTGTCAAGTGTGCCACCATTACTCCAGACGAGCAGAGAGTGGCCGAGTTTGGCTTGAAGAAAATGTGGCTTTCTCCCAACGGAACCATCCGTAACATTTTGGGAGGCACTGTTTTCCGTGAGTCCATCATTATTCCTCGGGTTCCTCGTTTGATCCCCGGTTGGGAGAAGCCCATCATCATCGGAAGACATGCCCACGGAGACCAGTACAAGGCCACCGACTTGGTGATTTCCGAGCCAGGAAAGTTGGAGTTGACCTTCACTCCTGCTAACGGCGGCAAGCCCGAAACCAGAACTGTCTATAACTACACCGGACCTGGTGTGGGGTTGGCCATGTACAACACCGAAGAATCCATTCGTGGATTCGCTCACTCTTCTTTCAAGACTGCATTGGCTTCCAAGTTGCCTTTGTACTTGTCCACCAAGAACACCATCTTGAAGAAGTATGACGGCCGTTTCAAGGATATTTTCCAAGAGATCTTTGAGCAAGACTACGCCAAGGACTTCGAAAATGCTGGCATTTGGTACGAACACAGATTGATCGATGACATGGTGGCCCAAATGATCAAGTCCAAGGGAGGTTTCGTCATGGCCTTGAAGAATTACGATGGTGACGTGCAATCCGACATTGTTGCCCAGGGTTTCGGCTCTTTGGGTTTGATGACTTCTGCATTAATGACTCCAGATGGAAAGGCTTACGAATCCGAAGCTGCCCACGGTACCGTGACTAGACATTTTAGACAACACCAGCAAGGCAAGGAAACTTCCACCAATTCCATTGCTTCCATTTTCGCCTGGTCCCGTGGTATTGCGCAAAGAGGTAGACTCGACCAAACTCCAGAAGTTGTGGACTTTGCCAATCTTTTGGAGAAGGCCACTATTGACACCGTTCAGGAAGACGGAATCATGACCAAGGACTTAGCTCTCGCTTGTGGTAAGACTGACCGTTCCTCTTACGTTACTACCCTTGAGTTTTTGGATTCTGTTGCTGACAGAGTTAGAAACGCTTCCCAAAACTAGTTATGGCTCAATAAACTCATATTAATGAATAACATGGCCCCATGTAGCGATATAAGCGCAATGGGCAATCCGGTTTAGCAATCTCCCTCTCGGTGGAATTGTAGTTCTTTTCTTTTGAAGCTTAATTCCACTAGAAGATATGCAAAGAAAAATAGCAGCCCACAGGGGAATATTTCAGGTGAAGATCCGCCACGCTTGATCTCTGTAACAAAGTACTACATCGTGCATAGTGAATGTACAAAACCTTCTAGTATGTTATCAATGAAATCACTCAATCGGGAATAGGAGGAGAAGAAAGGAACCATCATCGTTTGATTTTAAGGAATAAGAAGTATAGCCCACATATTCTCAATTCTAGAGGGGTTGAGACGTAGGCGGGGCAAAGAATTGTATTTCTTTGTTGTGGCTAGAACCGGATATACTCCCCTGGAATGGCACGGAAATACCTCTTCACAGAAGCACCTTCGGATATGACGAGTATTGTAAACAACCGGCGATAAATGCGGATTTATCCTTGTTGCTTTCAGGTGAGTAGCGCACAATTGCTTAAATATATCACACTCCTCAATATTGGACAATGTAGGTTGACCAGGCACTGATTGGGGCAAAGCAAAATAGAACGTGAGGCTACGAAGCTTAGAGCATATTTTCTAGCAAGCAGCCAAAAAACGTTGTTAGTAGAGGGCAATCTGGTATTTAGGGGCTTTTGAATAATAAACCCGAGAGATTTAAGCTTCCGTTGCATTCGGAGAAAGATATTTCCTGGCTTCAAAACTAAACTAGTTTCCAGATCGCAACTTGCTCTTCTGGAATCACCCGGGGAAACCGCGGCACCATGCAGGAATCTGAAATAAGTATATGGCACCACCGTTAGAGATCTGTTTGAAAGAAGCCAGTTGAACTTGGGGAAATGCCGACACCATTGTAACACAAGTCCCTACTTGAAGACAAGCCTCCTACTTGAGGAGGCCTGGAATCCCCGAAACCTCACAATTCAGACATGCATCAGGTGAAATACGAAAAAAATCAATTGGCAAAAAAATGCCAGGACTCGAAACATTGAACCCTGTCATTTCTCGGATTTTGAAAGATGGATGTTTCATCGTGGTCCATCAACTGTCAAATTCTGCGTTGAAACTGCATGGGCAAGCACGGGCTGCTGTGACAAAGTACAAAACCCACAAGCTAGTGGATCAAGGCTGCTGGTTGTTGTTGGAGGCTCCGGAGTCCTGCTGGCTCTCTTGGGACTCTAGCACTTGCCATAATCCCATGAGTGAATAGTAGGTGCCGATCGAAAGTATGCAGATCTTTGTAAAAGGTTTGCTAAATTGTCGGTAGAACACCGTCTGAGGTTAGTAGGGCTCGGATAAAGTAGAAGAATAGTAGTCTATGGATCGAACAGCCCGGCCATTGGAATGCCATTGGAATGCCATTGAAATCTGCCATTGGCTGGGGTACGTACGTGGGGCAGCGGAGGTTTTGCACTGATTTGGGGGCCCGATGAATACGTGCGGACGCTGGCTCCTGCAGCTCTTACTACAGACAACCTGGATGGAGCCATGACAAGAAGAACACTGAGGTGGAATCTCCAGAAGTTTCTTTTATCGATTCTGTGAGGGAGCGACGGAATTCTCTGCTTACGTCAGCGGAGGCCCCAAGGCGAATCCTGGTCAATTCAGCCGAAATGCAACAGCACGCCTTGGAGAAAATACTGCTAAGTCTCGATACCTGCAAACCTAGCCATATAGGCGCTAGGGAGGACCGGATAATTGGATCGGGAATACCGGAGCTATCAGGCAACCATGCCGTCAAAAGTGACAAAGTTGGCCTCCAGCACCGGGGAGGTCTGAGGTAAAAATCCACGGCTGACCTGGCCAACGGGGCGACGGCGATCAGGGGCCATATCAAACCGGACGGGATTGGATCTTGGCTTGCCCCGTCGTCGCAGAAGGAGAGCATACGCGGGGCAGAGCCGCTTCTTTCGGCAACTGAGCCAAAATGTGTTTCTCTCGGTGGCCGCTTCGAGACCTTGTGTCACGAAAGGGGCAGCAAACAAACAGATGTGCTTGCTCGAGGGTGGAGTGGAATCGAGAATCGACAGGCATGGATATCTGGTCCCCTGACCTCAGCAGCATGGACTCGCTGCAGGTGTGCCATATTTTTTGCGCGTTATGCATGCTATTACTATTCCACAAAAAGCACAATAGCGCGTGATGCGGGATAGATGAAATAACTGGACAGTTGGAACACCAGTCGATCGAGAGAAGGCGGAATTACAACCGCGATTGCGGGTACTGTTCAGGGGATTGTCAGGAGTTTTCCGGTAATCCTGCGTGCATGGGCTGTTTCTGGTGCGCCTGAGCAACTGTGTGCCGGAGATTAGCGCTAAATCCTTCCCTGCCGGTGCAGTAGTCCCAACCTTGATGTGCTCTAGATTGTAATTCTGCCAATCCGGGCATGTTCTTTGCAGGCCGAGATACGACGCCACAAAAGAGGAATACGAAGGTGCATCAGTTGGAGTAGTTTTAAAATAATATGTGACAGAAGTATAATCCCAATCCAGACAATAGGGGTTTCCATATTTGGGCAGAGAGGGCGGCGAGAGGTGTCAATGACCTGGTGACAGAAATCGCCCCAGCCAGACCCCTGGAGCCTGGTCGCTGCTGGACCAACAGGGGCGAACGTGGGGCCCTGGGACACTCGTGGCGTTGCGGATGGAATTGGGGCACCAATGCCATGGGGGTGGGGTCGGAGATGGGAACCAAAGAATAGACCGGCCGCCCCGAAACAGAAAAAGGCCCCTCCGCCCGCTGGCGATTTCCACCATGGCGGACACGTCTACGAACCGTCAAGCCCCACTGGGGCAAAAGAAAACGGACATGAGAATGGAAACGTAGAAGCAAAATGGGAAAGGAGGTGGAAACGGGGAATATGGGAAGACGGCGATGGAGGGCCCCAGCACCGGGCCTCGCTGGGTCAAGGCAAAGAACGGGGGGATCTGGAGCGCCTTCCCCCGTGCACGTGACCAGATCTGGTTGCAATTGGCTTCAGCGCCATCTGCTACAGCCCTGTGCACTCCCCAAGCACCTCCGCTAGTCCAGGCGCCAAGGCACTTAAGATTTAGGTTGTGCCAGAATTCGATGAGTGAAATTACACCGGCAGGGCTGAAGCTCGCGAGGGTCTGTGGCATGCAGCTGCATCTGCAGGGCCAATTCCAGTTGCTGTAACGGGCGGCCCAAATGGAACCACTGGGATCCCGTGGCAGTGCGTAAGCCCCAGGCCCCCCCAGACCGCCCGCCAGTATCGGCACAACTCCTCCACCCCACCATCCCCAACCGCCCCCGCCCCCAGGCTGGAGCCCCACCCTTTGTTCTGTCCATGCAGCTGCGCAGACTATTGTCTGGGATGCGCCTTGATGTTTAATATGGTGATATTTTCTGGCGGTTTCACTGCTTCATGCACCTATTGTTTCTCTATGCCCATTGACCACGCTTTGTCCCACAACTTCGACGTCTGGTGCGGTTGACACTTGCCAGCAAGGAAGTCCGGCGGTGTCAGGGCACCAGGCGCGCCCAAGCTCGAGCTCGCCTGCACCACCCCTATCGTATGTGGCCGGGGCTATTCTTCGAGCACAAGCCCTCCTGCAAGTCCCACTGCGGATCGAGCCCGCAGTTACCGTCGCAGTGCCCCCAGCTCTGCTGCGTGGCTGCTGTTGCTGCTGCCGCCGCCGCCCGTCCTCGCACCCGTTCTGGTCCCACCACTTGCTTCCGCCGTTTACCGGAACAATAGAGGCCCCTTATTTATACGCCAGCATCTGCCAGCATTTTTCACTTTCCATCCCCGTCTGCCCCGGCACTTCTTCCTCCACCTGCCGTCCCACCGTCCTTGACCCGATCATCCTCTGTGACTCCCTCCCTCCCATCCTGTGACCACCTTCTGTGACCGCCGATTGTCCTGTCCCGCCGCAGATCGCACCCGTGTCCTGCCGTTCTATATATTGGCCCGTTCCTCTGCCATCCTTCTCCTTGACCCCGGCGCCCGCCATGATACCCTACTACTCATTCACGCCCCGCCAGCTGCCCCAGTACCTCCTCGCCTCGCCTTACTCCAACTCCCACAGCGCCCACGCCCTCCACAACCCGCACAACCCCCATAACCCCCATAACCCCCATCACAACGGTCCTCCCCACGGCCACTCCCGGCTGGCGTCGGCATCGCTGCCGGAGCTCCCTCGCCTCTATATCGCCAACCAGCCGCTGCTTGCGCCGCCGCCCGGCTACTACCAGTTCCCCCCTCCCCAGCAACAGCACCAGCAGCACCAGCACCAACAGCACCAACACCACCACCACCAGCAGCACCAGATGCTCAACGTGAGCTACCTCAAACACCCGCTCGTTCCGCCAGGGGCACTCGACCACCACACGAGGGCATCGATGCCTCTAACGCGCCGCCTGGACCCCGGCGTGTCGCTCTCCACCCCCACCTCCAGCGCGACCGCCGTGGCTGCAACCTCCAAGCCGCGCCGGTCCAAGAACTCGGCCATGGTCCCCAAGACCGCCATCAACTATCCCATCCACCAGCTCCAGACGCCGTCACGCATCCCCAGCGACACGGCCCGCGACCTCGCCTCCACAGTGTACCCCTCCATCGAGGTCAAGAAGTACCTGACCTCGGCCATTGATCCCGTCCGCAACTACTTGACGGTGTACGAGTACCTGATCAACGGGTACTGGATCATCTGGGATTACGAGACGGGTTTCGTGCACTTGACGGGCATCTGGAAGGCGTCGTTGACGGCACTGTTCAACGACTCCGTGGCGCTGCCCGGCGTGTCCACCTCCACGCTCAAGGCCGACATTGTCAAGCTTCTCGAGCTGACCCCCAAGCAGTACCAGCCGTACATCAAGCGCATTCGCGGAGGCTTCCTCAAGATCCAGGGCACCTGGCTTCCCTACAACTTGTGCAAGGTGTTGGCACGCCGCTTCTGCTACTACATCCGTTACCAGCTTGTGCCCATCTTTGGTGAGGACTTCCCCGACTACTGTCTCCGGCCCCAGGACCGCGGTTTTGGCGAGCTCAAGTTGGACGACGTGCCGCAGGACCTGGAGCAGGTTGAATACTACGTGGCCCCCGAGCTCCCCCACCAACACCACCACCACCACGAAGCCAAGCGCCGCCAGGAAGACACCACCCCAGCTACCCCCGTGACGTTGCCCCCGGTGGACGCCAAGCGTCGCCGGACCAGCACCTCCATGTTCGACCCTCGTCTGTTCAAGCTTCTTCCCTTGCCCCAGCCGTCCTACGTGCCGTACATGGAGTCGCCCACTGCTGGCCAGCGTGGCGACCCCATGACCCCCATCTCCACGCGGCCCGGACCCTTCTCGTCGGCGTACTCTTCAGTGTCGCTGCAGTCGTCCGGTACCTCGATCTCCACCTCCGCCTCTTCCGTCAATGACAACGACATGATGGACATTGTGCTGGCATCCAAATGTCTCCAGTCGCTCAACAAGCCGTCCGGCCACGGCACTTCCACCGACTACACCTTGACGCCGGCCGAGCTGCCGGAGTCGCCCAAGAAGGTGGGCATCCTGTCCATTCTTCTTGCTGCAGCGAAGGACGTGCAGACCTCGAGCCTGGAGCCGGGGTCCAGCCGCCGCTCCAGCATGCGCATCAACGACTTGTTGACGTGAGTGCCGGCGAGCCCATGTACGATGTGATGTAAAGCCGACCTTGGTCGTGTATGACGTTTGACTTCAATTCTTCTATATGCTATTATATTGCTAATACAGGGTAGAAAGTGAAGAAACGATTGCGAAAATGCAACCGGCACTACAGCGAGCGTAATTGTATGGTATAATTATAAATGTGCATCAGGGGCGTGCCCGGCGCATGAATCAACGAGCTGAATCAGTCTCCAGTGTAGACCTTGATTTGCCAGGTGCGGGCTCCCACACCCCTCGGTCCTCTCCTCCTCCTCCTCCTTCTCCTTCTCCTTCTCCTTCGTCTTTGCCGACACCACCGATCCATTGTACCACTCTCCTCACGCACCTCTTGTAACTTTATACGCTCGAGCATCCGTTCCACATTTGACTTATCTCTTCCACATTTAACCACGCCAGTCCACACTTAACACATTGTCCACATCATCTGCCGTTTCCATTCCGTCCATCTTCCCACATTTGCACCCCTCGGGTCACAGTTCCGCCAATCCAGCAGTCTGCCATCCACCAGTTGCTCCACACTCTGTCCTACCTCCAGGTCTAGCCCCCGCAGTGCTGGATCCCGTTTCACCTGCCGTCCCAAAAAGGCCGCCCGCTCGCCCAAACCGGCCAAGAGTTCTCCCAACTCCCCCTACGCGGCAAGCAACTTTGCTCGCTAACGGGGACGCGAGCCCCGCGAAGCCAAACCCTCTCCAACTAGAGGCCACGATGGCCTTAGTCCAGTGTTCGGTGCATGGATGGCTCGCCATTGTAACGGACGGGAGTCTCCATGTCGTTCTCGTGGTCCATTGCCACGGTCCTCCCTCCACCACCGACACATCGCGACCCTGATCCCTGTACCTTGACCCCTGGGTTCCTGGCTGCTCTGGCACCTTTTTTTTCACCCATGCACTGGGCCTCCCCGGAGCTTCTCCTAAATCAAACACAGAACCCGTAGGGCACAAGCCTTGTGCCGGCGCCACCGTAGTGCCATCGGTCTTTTTTTAGCTGGTGTGTTTACATCGTTCCGCACGGCCCCCGCCGTGGAATTCTACGCAACAGTGCTCAGCCCGTACCACCGGCTGCAATCTGGAAACTACCTAGCCACCGACATCGTACCCCGGACTCAGGACCACCACAGCAAAGAGCCCCGTCCCTAGACCCGATCCCCTAGCCCCCCGTCCCGACACCCCGGCCCCAGACACCCACGCCCACCGGCCTCACCTTCCCGTCCCGTCCCGTCAACCCACGCATCCCTTCACTCTTCCCCCCTGCCACCGCCAGTCGTGCGCGCTTCCCATCATCAACTACCCAGACCTGGCCCTGCCATCCCGCTGTTTCTCCGTACCTCTCGCCTGGCCATCACCCCGTTGTTCCTTCCCGTGGTGCCGGATCCCGTGCAGTCTGCTACTCCCGCCACCATGAATCGAGACAGATCCCGCGACAAGGTGGTGTCCAGCGGCGTCAGCGTCCATTCGCTCATAGGCAAGTTCCAGGAAGCGTCCCTGGACACCGACACCGCTGCCAGGAGCCATTTGCTCCAGGTGCCCGTGGCAGCCCAGCACAACGCTGCCGCTACCCCTGCGCCCTCCTCTGCCTCAGCCCCCGGCCCGTCTGCTGGCTCCAAGTCCGAGGGCCATACTCCGATCACCCAACCCCCCCAGTTGGCCCAGTTGCCCCAGTTGGCCAACGCCGCCACGGCCGCCTCTGCCCACGCCTCCCCTGACATCTCCCAAACCGGCCTCCTCGCCCTCTTGGGGCCCTCCGTCTCCTCGTTCCCCTATTCAGAGCAGGCGTACATCGAGACCGTCAAGCTCAGATGTGAGCAGGAGCGCACCAAACAGGACTACTACCGCATGGAAACCGCCACCAAGAACTTGTCCATTCTACAGAACGCATTGCGCGCACAGATCCCGGTCAATTTGATCCCCTTGATGTGTGTGGGCGAGCCGCCGGCGTTGCCTGGGGTGCCAGGCACCACCGCCCACAAACACCCCCACCAGCAACCAGCCCCGGGCCAAACCCCATCCCAAGGGCAAACCCCAAGCCAAAACCCTTCGCAAACGCCAGTTCCGACCCCCATGCAAAACCCACCTCCCTCCATGATCCCAACCCACCCCGGCACCACCTCCAACGTGTACCTGTTCCCACCGACAGAGTCACCCGCCACCAAGCCCAGTAGCATCCCGGTACATGTGCCCAACCACGCCAAAACGCATTCGAGAACCTCTAGCAGAGACCTCGACATCCTGGGGCCCCCCATGGGCTTCAAATTCGGAGGCGGTCCTCCTGTCATGCCCTCGATGAACAGGCGATCACTTCTGCCCGCCAAAATCGGCGCTGCCGCCGTGGCCAACTTGGCCATGCCCACCACGCCCTACCGTGGTGGCATCACCTCCAATACCCGCAAAACCCGACACCTGAGACACTATTCCATGCCCGTGGAATCCTCCACCCGAGCCATGCCCCGGCCAGGATACTCCCCCACCCTGGCTAACCAGACGCCCACCCTGGCCGGCACCTCCACGCTCCAGGTCAAACCGGTCCCTGCCCAACCCTTGCATAAACAGAGTAAGCTGAACCAGCCTCCGTCCCAGGAGTCCATGACCTCCTTCCAGCACATCATCCAGTTCCATCATTGGAAGCCCGACGGCTCGGGGCAGGGCCCCACCATTGGCCTGGGCAACCCGTTCCGCGTCCAGCCCCAGCTCCAGCCCAATACCCACAAAAGACACAAGTCAACATCGGAAAACATGTCGGTGGACTTGTCTCCCCAGATGGCTCCCCCGGTGGGAGCTCCAGAGACACCTCGCAATCCGCCAATGGAACGCGACAGAAACATCAATGATACCATCGAAGAGGAGGGAAATATGACCTTAGACAGTGCAATTGACGAGTCCACCGAGGGATCTCGCACAGAGAACCTCGTGGACTCCGACTCCAACCCTCCAGGTCATCACCGCCTGCTGCTGAACGTGGGAAGGTATCCGCATGATATTCTTTCTCCCTACACAAGATAGGCAGCACCAGACCCGGGCAGTGTCTCGACTATAGCGCAATCGGAAAATGGAAATATTCATGCATGGCCCCCGTCTACCAGCGGTGGACGTGGGGGTACAATAGAAGGGTAGTTATGGATAATAGAAGAACAGTTGCATTTTGATTTCACCTGGACAGTAATTGCTCCAAATTGGAGAATTCGCCCCATTTCCCGGCTTTGACTCGGCTCGACATCTCAGCTCGCTCCAGCACCCTGTTTGTGATGCTGTGGGGAACTTGGTAGCACCTCTCTCTCACCCGCACCGTCTGTCTATACCACTTTGTTCTTGATTTGACATTATTATTGTTTCTTTGATGCATCAGAACAATACCGCATTTAGATGTCGGGCAGATGTGCATGAATGCCTGCGTCTTACAATAAAATGCGATAACAACGTAGGCTGATATTGTTGGAACCAACGGGATTGTGGAAATCATCATATTTATCTAAAGTATCTAATAAAAAATTACCCTTTTCGACCTCGCTACCTCGGTGCTGTTTGTTGGGACCAGCGGATCCCTTCTCCCAATTGGACGGAGTTAAGCCAGATCCTCCATCTAGCAAGCTATCCGGGTTGGTAATGTGAATCCACCAATGCTAGTGTCTAGGCTATACCGGATCAATAGACTTTATTGTTGTTCGAGTGAAAATTCCGATGTAATCTCGACTCGGTCACCCGATTTCTTCCGAGGATCGAAATCAAGGACCGGATTCATAATGGGACATGGGTCACTGTAGCTTTCTAGTTCTGATGTTGAACTCAAAAACTTAGGTCAATCTTAAAATTCACGTTTCAATCTCAAGACAAAATTCGCCTGAAGAGGCCCCCCACACTCAGAATTTAGAAGTCCTGGCAGCCCCCATAGCCTGGTTAACTTTCCACTTTGAGTTGTCGCTCCTGAAGGATCCACGATACTAAGCACATTGTTATCCTATTCTATTGTAGCGCAATAGGCCAGACTAGGACTAATTATTATTTATTCGGGGTTTCGATGACCATCAATCTGTCTAAACAAAGGTCCGGAAAATACTTGCAATATGGATTTCTAACTTAAGCCACAGTGTTACTTTTCTTGTAGTGTAGTTCAAACAAAAGAGTCTATTATTGACTAATGAGGTGCGTAAGCTGATAAGCGGGATTCAAAAGTAGAAATCTCCGCTAAACCCCCTACAAATTTGGAAACAATCCCAAGCAAAAACAATAGTTTACCTGATATATAATACATACAATTTTGGAAACCAGAAACCATCCAAGTTTGAAAAATTTTCGACTTCAAAAGCCCAGACCCATCTGAATTAAACTATGCCTATTGAGTATTTATTCAGATGCCTGGGCTTGGTTTTGGTATGCATGAAACAGCTCCTCTGCCATGATTTCAATGTCATTCAAATCCAAAGTCGTCATATCTTCCTCTCCTTCCTCCAACTTCTCAAAAGTAATATCCTTTTTCGAAATGTTGCTGTATTCCTTTTTCACATCGTGGGCTAAGTAACGGATCGTTGCTTCATTGATCCCGTCACTTATGAGCCAAGAACACAAATCCTCGAGCCAAATTTTGTCGTACACGTAGTATACGTCATGGAATCTGAATAGCTCCTTCAAATCGAGCAACGATTTCAATATGTGTCTTTTACCACCTCTTAAATTGTAGTACACATCCTCCCATACCTTCATGACCAAGTTGTAATTTCTGTGCAAAGGATAGGACAATGCTCTTCTCGTTCCGGTCAAAATGGCAGTCTTCAATCCATTATCAGCATTTTCCGGGTTCGAAATGGCCAATTGCGAGTCCAAAAAACTCAATTGTGGGGTCAACTTGCCCACTGTCCAAGCACTTTCGATGTTGTGGTCTCCTTCTGTTTCACGGAGGTCAAAATGGTATGCAAAAAGGAGATTGACAAGCAAAAGGAGAAGCTGTGGCCTGTAGCCATCCTCTACCAAGTATGATTTTCTGGGTAAATTCATCATTTTTTCTTGCTCTTCCTTGGCAAACTCTACTGGCATGATTTGGACTCTCTCGGACTCTGGAGAAGATTGCTGTGACTTGTACCACTTGAGAAATCTTTTGGTAACCGGATTCTTCCATTCGATAAGTTGACGAATAAACTTATCATCGTCGGGGCTGGGATATTTCTCCATGATATAGTCTGCAGCATAGAATTCGGGATCGAACTTGATATTTTCCTTGATCAATCTCTCTATAATTCTATCATTTTCGGGAGTTCCCTCGGGGTCTCCTAGTTCATTGATATCATTTCCTGAGCTCATAGAAACCCCCACAATATCGCTGAACTGGTTGTTGAATCCGTATTTCACTCCAGTCAACACTTGTTGTTCTGGATTTTGCAGTTGTGAAATCTCCCAGTCGAACTTTTCTCCCTCTTCAAAAACGCTCTTAGCCAGATCTTCTGCCTTGTTGTCGACGTCAAGCTCCTCAATCAAAGGTCGCGATTGAGGCGCTGCAGGGGCAGCAGATGCACCCTCTGTCTCTGTGCTTGCTCCAACCTCTCGTATGTGTGTCTCAGTGTCCTCGGCCCTTCTGGCAAGCAATTTCGTGGTCAAGTCCAAATCAGGGAAAAATTGGCCCCGTTGCTCCTTGGGGATCTTTATCTTGACACACTCGTTAGGCGAATCGAACGTTGCGTTCGATCTTTCGTCATCCACACAGGTATATGGGAATCTGAGTCTCAAGTAATAAGGTGCCATGCTAAAGATAAAGGTGTCATTGTCCACGACCATTTCGACTGCCCCTGAGGAGAACCGAATGTGGGAAACCTTGACGTTTATGCAGATGAACTCATCATCCTGGTCGACGGTGAAGAATGGGGTAATCATGATAGTGTTGAAGTAGGTGATGAGGCCTTCAAGTAGAGATGGATTCACGTGCTTAACGTCATGTGACCGGGTATCTAATGCGATGAGTTTATTTCTTCTTCTACCTCTACACCATGTCGCCTGTTGAAGAGAAAGTCAAGCTTCCACGGCGTAGATTCATAGGAAAGAAGAGCGGCGATGACTCCGAAACTGCTGGTCCCAAAATAGGCCAAGATTTGGTCAAAAACGAAAAAAGACAGATCGGTAGAATCATGAACCAGATTCCATCTGAGATCATGAATGATGAAGAACTCAACGAGGCCATAAAGTTGTTGCCTTCCAACTACAACTTCGAGATCCACAAGACTATTTGGAACATCAAAAAGCACGGCGCCAAGAGAGTTGCCGTGCAAATGCCCGAGGGTTTGCTTATCTACTCCATGGTTATTTCCGACATCTTGGAACAATTCTGTGATGTGGAAATTGTCATTATGGGCGACGTCTCCTATGGTGCATGTTGTATCGATGATTATACTGCCAGATCTCTTGATTGTGACTTCATTATCCACTATGCTCACCTGTGCCTAGTCCCAATCGATGTGACAGAAATCAAGGTGCTCTATGTGTTCGTCACCATTAACATTGACGAAGAGCATTTAATTAATACCATCAAGTTGAACTTCCCCAGAGGCTCGCAATTAGCTACCTTCGGTACAATCCAGTTCAATCCTACTATTCATAGTATCAGACTGAAATTAGAGAATGACCCGGAGAAACCTATCTATATCATTGCACCCCAAATCAGACCGTTGTCCAAGGGTGAAGTTTTAGGTTGTACTTCCGTGAGGTTGGACAAGAACCAAATCAATGCCACATTATATGTGGGAGATGGAAGATTCCACTTGGAGAGTTCTATGATCCACAATCCTGATATTCCTGCTTACAGATATGACCCATACTCGAGAAAATTCACCAGAGAATATTATGACCAAGACCAAATGGTCAAGGTAAGAGATGATGCAATCTCAAAAACCCAAAAAGCAAAGAAAATAGGTTTGATCCTTGGTGCATTGGGAAGACAAGGCAATCCAGTAACCTTGGGCAAACTTGAGAAGACTCTCAAAGAAAAAGGATACCAAGTTGTAAAGATCATTCTCAGTGAAATCTTTCCTCAAAAGTTATCCATGTTTGATGATATCGATGCATTTGTTCAAGTGGCGTGTCCAAGGCTTTCCATTGATTGGGGATATGCCTTCAATAAACCCTTGCTAACTCCGTACGAAGCTATGGTCATGATGGAAAAGGATACATACTGGGAGGGCGGTTTCTATAGAATGGACTACTATGGTAAAGAAGGATATGGAAGAGGTGGCCCTACGATATGAATTAAAGGAATTTTAACTTTATTACTTGTGTACGTTAAAGCACCATTCCATTGCCTTGAAGGCAAATGGTCACATACAAGGATTGAGTATAGGACTATAGTTCAACAATGCATTAATATTTTCTCAAGAATCTTCTTGATTATCAACTCCTAATAACATACTGACTTCATGTGCGGACCATGTGAAATTGGTGTTTAAGTATTCTTGAACAACTAAGGAGAACTTTTCATAGAACTTAATGAATTCTTCTGCCGATGCGTTTAAAATATCGTTCACAACCATTGGTGAGTTCAACTTCACCAATGAACGCTGCACATCAAGTAGGGCATTGGGTATGAATTCTTGCATTTCTTCGTCAATTTTTTTCAATTCTTCGGTGTTGAAGAGTTGATTTTCCTTTATTGGTTCATAAATGGATGGTTCGAAATCTTCTATACTCTCATCTTCCAAAAATGGACATATCATATTCACAACATTGAAGAGATCGTACAATTGACAACCCTTGAGTAAGTTGTTAAGTTGAATGGTAGTCAATTCTTTCGACAACTCAGTAATAGTCTCATTTAACTGAAGTACCTTATCACTAAGAAGTCCAATTGGGATTGTTTTGGAAAGAATCAAGTCTAAGAAGTTAAGTTTTAAGATGATTTGGTCTTGCTTAACGGTAAAAAGCTTGTTGGTACTCACATGTTCATTGAAAATATCAATGGGCTTGTCAACTATGAGATTAAAGAACTCTTGTTTTTGTTCATTATTGAAACTCAACACGTCTAATGAAGTCGAGGTACTTATTTGATCCAAAACTGGTAATAAATCTGAAAAATATTCAATGATCCACTCAGGTGGTTGCAAGTCGAAATTCAATTCTAAAATAGCCAGATTACTATTCTTGATTGTTAACAAGCGTGAATTTATCACATCCATAATTCTATTGCGAGCGGAAGTTTTGAGGTCCTTGATTGTTAAAATTAACTCACTGGATTCATTTAATAATTTTGACAACATCAAAGCGTAGAGTTCAACTAAATTGTAGATTGAGTAGACAGTCATGAGCTTTGTTTGAGAGGAAATAACCTGGTTCAATTTAGATTTAAATGGGCGTGAAATTGCCTTTAAGACATCATCTTTGACTTGCTGGATTACCTGATCGAATTCAGATTTTTCTTCAGACTTCAATTCTTCAATAATAAAAATCGAAGTAATCAAATCTGATTCATTGACCACAAGAGAGTGGATGTAGGCCAATAGTTCACCTGTAAATCTAACCGGATCGTTATCGCTGAGAAACACTGGCCTTGGGTTTCCCGGGGTAAAGTTATCGTTTTCCCCTGACTTTTCAAAAGTTCCATTTGCAGTAGTTTCATTTAAGAATTCGTCAACCAAAGTTTTCGACCTGGATTCTGTGAAAGATGCAATAATTGAGTTGAAGTAATTGAGCTTATGCTTCAAAAATCTTAAGCATTGGTGCAAAGTTACCAATTTTCCCCTTGAGTTCAAGGAGTATAAATTGGATAATGTTTTGTTCGAGTAACTTATTATTCTATCGATGGACTTGTTTATCAACTGATTAATTTTTGACATAATCTTGAGCCCAAGTTGGGGGTTATCTATAGCAAGGAGAATTGAGCAATTCTCGTTGATCTTTTCAGCTTTGGTGAGAGTTTCAAAAAATTCTTCATTGATATCTCCATTGGTCAATACGTATTGTTCGTATTCGTTTAACGTGAACTTGTCTTTGAAACCTATTAACAAATTCTTTTTTAATGTAATCATTTTCTTTTCATCTGTCATAGATTTGATTTTTGAATTGAACGTGCTGGAGTCCTCAAAGTTCTTTTCTACTTTCTGATTCACGGAATCATTAAGTTTGTTTAACTTTGCAAGACTTTCTTGGAGGGTCTTTAGTTGGGACATGACTGGTTGGTATTCTTTGAGAGCTTGAGACTGGTTCTTGATCAATTCTCCTTCAACTTTTCCCCTCAATTTCTTTCTAGCTAACGAACCCGTAGAACCTGGCTCGATCAACTCTTGTATTCCCTTTGAATCTTGAAATCTTTCCTCTAGGGTCGTAAAAATTTCTCTCGTAAGGGAATCATTTAATTGGTTGTTGAGCACACGAGACAATCTTGACGATAAGGATAACGCTGCTACCGAGCTTGGTCCTGCTTGGGAGTCATCGCTCACTTGAGTTGTGTCTTTATTGTTCTCCGACTCTTTTCTCAAAAGATCTATGGACAATTGGGCATATTGCTTGGCCAATTCCGACTCTTTTGCCCCCTCCTTAGATTCAGCAGATTCTATTTCCTTATTTTCATCCAAGCTCAACAAGTTTCTCGTTAAAGTATTCAAATTGGAGAAACGCTTTCCAAGATTTTCGATATTTGAAGATATGGGGAGGGAGAGAGCAGGTTGTGGTTGGAGTAAGTTGTTCTCATTTTTCTGATTTTGCTGACCCAGAAAAGAGTCGAAGTCTATAAAGTCCATGTCAAGTAGGAAAGTGGGGCCAGTCTGTGTAGGTGGACGTGGGTGTCGATATAGCTGGCATTTTCGATCTTATCACGTGTTATGTTATGTGCAGGATATTTGTATATTCGGCTTGGAGTGTATTGGAGTGCTTACAATTGGAAGATGTATTCGTCATTGCATCAAAAGACTGTCCCATATTAATCTAATCTAATAGAGCCTCTATTTTTTTTTACATATAATTCACTTCATTTATATTTAGGAATTATTGCAAAATATTTAAAAAAGTGGGAGAGGCATGAATTGTTCAACGACTGGTCAAAAAATTAAATTAGTGAAGCTCTATTGGCTAATAAAGGCACACCTAGGAAATAGAGCTTCGTTAATATAGTCATACTCAAGTCCAACCTTCCCAAGCATCGTCACTCAGAAATCAAATGTACATTATAACAAGAAAATTCTCGCACTATAAAACCAATAATAACACCTCACAATTAATAGTCAACTAAGTCCAGGAAATATTCAAAGAGAAAAACAAAAAGAGAGAGCAAACAATACGAGTCAAATATCCAGATTTTGACTCATTATCTGTTTAGAACCTTCTATACATCCACCCTATCAATCAACCTCTTCTATAGTACCTACAGAGTTGCAATCGCGTAGGAGTCGTGTAATGCATCAATATCCTGGCTCTGTTGGCCTTGTCGATAGTGACAGGAATACTTTCCAAATCAGCTTCCTACATCATGGCTAAAAAGAATAAGAAGAGCAAACCCAAAGCCGAAGATTTACCTGAAGACAGAAGCAACGATTCATCAGGCGAAGTTTCTGAAACCGCACATGAAACAGATCAATCAAACGATGCTGCGAACACAGTCACCAACGACATAGTTCAGCCGACCGTGGAAGAAGCAAAAAGCACACAGCACAATGGACAATCCAATGGCATAAATAGCACTGTGGAAGAATTGCAGGAAAAGGTGCGCCAATTAACCTTGCAGTTGAAAGAACTGGAATCCAAGAATGTCGTAAAAGACACATCTACAAGTTCAGAAGGGGGTGCAGACAGTGAAATACAGACGCTTCGAGCCCAGCTTGAAGAAAGCCAGACAGAACGCGATTCTATCCAGTCGTTATATGATAATCTCTTGAGCAAACTCTCGTCCATGAAGTCCATTTTCAGTAAGATGAAAGAGGCCCAGTTAGAGCTCGAAGATGCAAAAGAAACCATTGCTACCCTTGAGGCAGAAAACGAGAAATTCAAAAGCTCCAACAACGACGAACTCGTCAAAACATTAAAAGAACAGAACGAGGATCTCAACGGTGAATGTGATAGATTATCTACTGCGTTGAGTAATAACAGAAAAGAATTGCAGAGTCAAATCGACGAGTTGCAAGACGACAAGTATAGGTTAGAGAACCAGAACTCCAAATCGAGCAAGAGAATAAATGAATTGAAATCGGAGATTAACGAAATAAATTTGGTGAAAGACGAGCTCACCATGGAGAGCAGAAATTTAACTTCGAAGATTGAAGAATTGACTGAATTCAATGATTCAAAGGCTCAGGAAATCAAAAAATTACAGAATAAAATCTCCGAACAATCCGATAATTTCACACAGAAAGAAAAATCCTTACAGTCACAACTGGAATCGAAAGATTCAGAAATTGCAAAGCTCGAGGCCCAGGTAAAGGACGCAACATCTAAAATCCTCGAACTAGAGGCTGCTGCGGTTACCTCAGAAGAAAAAATTAGCAAGTTGAAGGAGGAGCTCACTACAGTGGACGAGTTGAAACATGATCTTAACAACAAACAACTTTTGATCGGAAAATTGCGTCATGAAGCGGTGATATTGAACGAGCATCTCACCAAATCCCTTACGATATTGAAACAAAAAGAGGCCAATGATAAGGTGATAGACAAAGAGTTGATTTCCAACGTACTTATAAGTTTCCTACAAATACCTCGGGGTGACACCAAAAAGTTTGAAGCATTACAATTAATTAGTGGATTGCTTGAGTGGGATAATACACAGAAGGTCGCTGCCGGCTTGAGCCATTTGAGTGGCTCGCTGTCGGAAGATACAAAAATTAGTCGACAAAGCTTTGTTTCTTTGTGGACGGATTTCTTGGAAAGAGAGTCTCGCAGAGCCACCTAAGTTTTCAAGATGTTCTCATTGCATGGATACTACCAATATAAGTTTGACTTTGGTCGGATAATTTTCAGAAAGTGTAGATGAATTTAGAATTCTAAAGAGATAATTGTAGTAGTTAAAATATTGGAAAGATTTTCAAAGCCTATATAATTGCCATTTTCTGCCAATTGAACTAAGGGCTGGCACAATCAAACCCAAATCAACACTCCTTCTGGCTTGGTGCCAGAACTATTCATGTTTATATTGCATTACGTAAGGGACACGATCACGTGACAAACACGACTATATTTCTTCAATAGATGTTTGGCATCAGGGTTAAGCACAACTATGGTTGATATCCATGACTTTTTTGCCAAAAGAGACGGTCTGACTAAGTCTAACCAAGTAAGTACAACGAATGGAATTCAATGCAAGAAAATCATATTTGCTTTGATACGAATTGGAGGTGAATTCATTACTAACAATCAGTCGAAGCGCAAAGCAACTTCTCTGGCAGCTGATTCTGCACCAAAAAGAAAGGTAAAGAAAGAAGTCACTCCAGAATACGTTAATCTCGAAGAAGAAGATGACGATATTGTTGAAGTGAAAGAGGTAATTCCAAAAAAGAAGAGAAAATCTTCCATGGCAGAATTAGACAGTCCAAAGGAGGTAATTGAGTCTAATCCCAAGCCTAAGATGGCCAAACAGACACCCAAAAAAGAGCCAGCTGCTACGAGTACAACAGGAACAACAGGAACCACAGCGGAAGAGGTGTTGGCTCAAATTCCCGATGCAGTTTTGCCCGAGATTGATGAGGATAAGAAGTTCAACTTTTTCTCCAAAGGAAAGGAAGAGCCTTCCCAATCGGATTCGAATGTGGACATCCCTGAAGCCAAGCCCAATTGTCTTTCGGGTCTTACCATTGTATTCACCGGAGTTCTTCCAAGGCTAGACAGAACCGCATCGGAAAATTTAGCCAAGAAGTACGGTGCCAAAGTTACAAAGTCTCTTTCAGGAAAGACAAGCCTTGTGGTGATAGGCGACGAAGCTGGTCCATCGAAAGTCAAAAAAATCAAGCAGTTGAAAATTAAAGCAATTGACGAGGAAGGGTTCATTCAGCTCTTGACCAATATGCCACCAGAAGGAGGAGACGGCGAAGCAGCTGTGAAAGCGCGTTTGAAGAGAGAGGAAGAAGAAGCCAAAATTATACAACAAGCGGAGGAAGAAGAGGAAAGAGAAAGGAGGGAGCTTGAACTCAAAAATAAAAGGCAAGAGTTGGAAAGAATCAAGGCAGAAAAAGAAGCAAAATCCCATTCCCAAGGAAGCGAACCGAGAAAGCCACGTGAAGTTGAAAGGATCATTCCAAACGAAGAGAAATTATGGACAGTGAGACATGCTCCAAAGGATGTGACACAACTTTGTGGAAATAAAGGTCAAATACAAAAATTGAAAACTTGGTTGGCAAATTGGTTTGAAAACTCCAAGAGAGGTTTCAAAGATGCAGGAAACGATGGAGCTCCATTCAGAGCATGTTTGATCTCAGGACCTCCAGGTATTGGAAAAACCAGTGCAGCACATTTGGTTGCTAGAGAACTCGGGTTTGATGTGTTGGAAAAAAATGCTTCGGACGTGAGATCCAAATCTCTATTGAATGCAAACATCAAATCAGTATTGAACAACACTTCGGTGATGGGATACTTCCAGAAGGGAGAATCCAAAGATCCATCCAAGACTAGGTTCTGTCTTATTATGGATGAAGTAGATGGAATGTCCAGTGGAGACCACGGAGGTGCTGGAGCGCTTTCTTCGTTCTGTCGGATTACTCAGATGCCTATGATTTTAATTTGTAACGACAAGTCGCTCCCAAAAATGAGAACTTTTGACCGTGTTACCTATGATTTACCATTTAGAAGACCAACCGAGACAGAAGTCAAGTCCAGATTGATGTCTATTGCATTTAAGGAAAAAGTCAAGTTAGATCCAAATGTTATTGGCCAGTTAGTCCAGGCCACAAGTAATGATATGAGACAGATGATCAATTTGTTATCAACAGTGTCCAAAACGCAAAAAGTTATAGGATCGGAGCAGGCTAAGGATGCAGCCAACAGCTGGAAAAAACAGACGATTTTGAAGCCGTTCGATATTACTGCTAGATTACTCAATGGTCAAATCTATGTTCCAGGCTCGGGCCATACTTTGAACGACAAGATTGACCTCTACTTCAATGATATTGATTTTGCACCTTTGATGATTCAAGAAAACTATTTGCTGACAAGACCGCTGAATTGTCTGTCTCCTTTGGATCACTTGGAGAGAGTTGCAGCAGCAGCTGACGATATTTCGCAGTCGGACAGGGTCAACTCCTTAATCAGATCCAGCGAGCAGCAGTGGAGTTTACTTCCATTCCATGGAATCTTGTCCTCAGTCAGTCCTAGTGCTGCAGTAGCGGGTAATATTTCCCAGAGAATCAACTTTGCGGGATGGTTAGGGCAAAATTCCAAAGCGATGAAATACCAACGGATATTGCAAGAATTGCAGTACCACACCAGATTGAGAACTTCTACTGATAAAAAAGAATTGAGATTGGATTACTTGTCTGTGCTTGGTAAGAGACTCAGCAACCCGATTTTGAGCCGAGGCGAAGAGGGTATTGACGAAACCATCTCGGTGATGGATTATTATTTCCTTACCAAGGATGACTGGGACTCAATTCTTGATATGGGAGTAGGAAATTCCAAGGGGGAGTTGGTCACAAAGAAGATTCCTACTAAGGTGAAGACCGCCTTCACCAGAAAGTATAATGGCTCGGTGCATCCCACAGCCATTTATAAAACAGGCAATTCGCTTGCCACAGTAGGAAAGAAGGCCAGCGTGGACTACGAGGATGTGGTGGAGGACGACACCGCAGGAAAAGACGAGCCGGAAGAAGACGACGACGGCACGCTGATCGACGAGAAAAAGGACAAATTAATCAAGAAGAAGGCCATCAAGACCAAGCCCACCAAGGCCACCAAGCCCAAGGCCGCCGCCAAACCGCGAGCCAAAAAGGCAAAATAGACTTGAGATGAGCGAAGCGGCTGTCGCACAATGTTCACCTCCAGGTCTAGCCAATTGTCTCTAGGTACCTTACCTTACCTTACTGTGATACTCCCTCCAGGTGTAAGTCCTTCTGACCTGGTACTGCTAGCAGTTTCAAGCGGTTCCCTTTCTACAATGGTTCTCCTGTTACCATGGTGCTTCTAATTACTTAGTGTCTCCTTCTTCATAGCTCTCATTCTGATTTCTCACCCGGTTCCTTTGAACCGGTTGACGACTGCCGCTCTACAAAGTGGGCCGAGATGATCGCACTTGGTTCTCCATTGGAGGGGCCAAGACAAATTTACATAGCCGTGCATTTTGCGTTTCTGGAACACCACAACTCTAAGCCTGATTGGCTGCCTGTTTGGGACTGTAGCACCTGGATGCCAGGCACGGTAGGGAACAAGCGGCTGCTGGCCTGCTTACGTAAGCGCACATGTGACCGCTGACGTTTTGCCTACCCACAACTTTCTCCATCATCCCATAGAACCGGCGCCAATCCATTACCCCGTGGGTCTACCGCCAGCCAATTGTGTCCATATACACGTCCATTCCCCGATCCATTGCCGTGTCGCTTTTGAGCCTGGTTCTGGCCCCTTCTTTTGCCTGTTGCTGGCCCCTTCTCCCTGTCTTCTGACACGCTGTATATACCCTACCACCCCCCTTATTTGCTCCACCCACTTCGCCAAACATGTCCACAGGCCCTCCGTTGTTCAATATTCCCAACACCAAGCGAACCAACCCCAACAAACTCCCCAGTCTCTCCATCCCAGTGCCGAGTGCCGACGCACTTAGGGCATCCAACTCCTCCAGTGAATCGCCCCACCTCCAACAACAACACCAGTACGGCAATGCACCTGGAATGAGCCATCCGTCCATGCAGCCAAGCCAGCCTTTGTCGTCGTCGTCCTCGTCATCCAACAACACCTTGTTCACGCCGTCGTCCAGTACAGCAAATCCCAAGTTGAGACGCAAGGTGCCCCCCATAGACTTCCTGAAGGTCGATGGCTCCCATTCCTTCAACTCAGAGTCGATATCGCCCCAGACCGTCAACCAGTCCCACACGTCGCCCGATGGCAAGCTCTCTGCTGAGATCAACATGCAGCGGAGTGCTGTAGACGTCCATCCCACCACCACCACCACCCAAGATAAGAGCATCGAGGACCTCTCGCCCGAGGAGTGGAACTACCTCGCCAACAACAACAAGATCGTGGAGCTCAGCAGTCTCGGTGAGGGCAACGGCGGCAGTGTGTCTAAGTGCACGCTCCAGTCCAACTCCAAGTCCAAGGTGTTTGCCCTCAAGCTCATCAACGCCGATCCCGACCCCAACATCCAAAAGCAAATAATCAGAGAGCTCCAGTACAACCGCTCGTGTGACTCTCCCAACATCGTCAAATACTACGGGACGTTCATGGTGGAAAAGCAGTCCATGATCGGTATCGCCATGGAGTACATGGGCGGCAGATCCTTGGACGCCATCTACAAAAGAGTTATAGAGATCGATCCCACAAACAGAATCAATGAAAAGGTTTTGGGAAAGATTGCTCTTTCCGTGTTAAATGGACTCAACTACCTTCATCAACAAAAAATAATACATCGTGATATCAAGCCTTCTAATATCTTGTTAGACAGTGATGGAAACGTGAAACTCTGCGACTTTGGTGTGAGTGGCGAGGTTGTCAACTCGCTTGCAACCACCTTCGTGGGAACCCAATACTACATGGCTCCAGAGAGAATCATGGGCAAGCCATACACAGTCTCGTGCGATGTGTGGTCGCTAGGCCTCACGATGTTGGAGGTTGCCACGTGCAAGTTCCCCTTTGAGGCATCAGGAGCAGGAGGAAGCGACCTAATAAATTTGGGGCCAATCGAGCTTTTGAGTTTGATTCTCGAATACGAGCCCAAATTGCAGGACATGCCACTGGAAGATATTTATTGGTCGGATGCATTCAAGAACTTCATATCCTTCTGTCTAAAGAAAAATAGCAACGAACGGCCCAGTCCTCGCCAAATGTTGGGCCACCCATGGTGCGTGGGCCAGCAGGATGTCAAGGTACGTATGGACAAGTTCGTAAGAAGATTATGGGACGATTTAGACTAGTATGTGAAATGAAAGGTATAGCATAGAAATGTAGTAGCCGCACAGTAACACACGTGATCTATATCACGTGTCAAAGTACTCACGTGCGAGTTGGCCAATGAAAAAAGTTCAAAAGTTAATCTCATTTCCACTACAACTACAAGATGCCAGTGCCATTCGAAGGCTTGTTGCCCTATGCTGTCATGACCGCCTTTTTCGGGCTCGCCGGCCACGGTGTTGAATTCGTCAGATACTGGGACAACGGATGGAAGAAGGACAGATTCGACTTGGACGAGTGGGACGAGAGAATGATGAACAGAGACTTCTTGTTGACCGGAGTCCCCAGAGGACAATCCAGTGAGCCTGTTGCCCCAGAACACTTCAAGACCGCCGAAGTTCGCTTGCAAAGATACTACACTCCATACAGAGACCAATTCTTCAGTCTCAGAGAAAGGTTGTACAGAGGATACGTCAGTGGAAACTGGGACTTTTCATGATTTACGAGGTTTTCTTGTTGAGACTCTGTCTCTGTGCATATTTCAGGTAATAAACGATATTTTAGAGATCTGTAGTGTAGATCTGTTCCAACTAGAACCGAGATATCCAGGAGGATGAACATTCATTTGGAGCAAAGAGTAAAGAAATACGACTGAACTTCGTTGCTGCAACGTACTGGCACTGCGTCAACGTTTCACTTTACAATAGAAGATATCTAGTGTTACTTTAATTGTGTCAAGCTAAATGTTTCGTTTAATCTGTTGTATTTTATTTGGCTGGCTTCAGCTTCTACCCCAGGTTTAAAATTCTACGAATTCTACACTAAGGCTAATTTGTATAAGAATTTCCACTATTAAATACCCAAAATGCATTATTTAAAATCTTTGTAACTCCACTTCTCGGTCATCTTTGGAGCGTACTTTCTCTTCTTCGAGACAGGAACTCTGGCTTCGATTCTTCCACTAGCTTGCAAGTTCAACATTTGATCGTAAAAGAGGTTTCCTTCAGGCTTCAAGTTCTTCAAATTGTTGGTCAACTCGTCAGACAATTTAACTTCCAAAGGTGTTTCCACAGAGTCGTACTTGAACAACTTCTTTCTCTTTCTCTCGGCCTTGGTGGTAGGTGCTTTGGCGTTCTTAGCCTCTTTCTCGTTTTCCAAAACCAAAATCGCATCAAGGTTTTGTAAATCATGCAATTTCTTCTTCATTTCCTTGATCTGAGTCTGCAATTCCATTCTCTTCTTATGCTTATCCTCCCTGTTTCTTCTTGCCTTGGTCTTGATCTTGACTTGAGTGGGCTTATTGATAGATAATTTGTAGTCTTCTTCTTTAGATTCTTCATCTTCTTTCTGTTCAGCTTCTTCTTCTTCTCCCTCTTCATCACTACTTTCCAACAATTCGTCATCGGCCAAGGTCTCAATTAAATGCTGAATTCTCTCCTGATGCTCTTGCATCTGTTGACGGTTGAGCTCGAGTTTGTATTCTGCACTGTACTCCTTATCAATTAATGCTTTCCAGGATTCCAAGGAAGGATTATAGGATTTACCAGCATCCACAACCTTAGAGGTGAGATCGTTATTTTCGAGAAGAATTGGGGCTTCTTTCATGGTCTTTGGTATCACAGTTGCCTTGGAGTATTCCAATATAGCAGAAACAGGCTTGAGATGCTCTGGGATCTCTGGTTCTGGGGATGCCCCCCAAATGTCTTCATTCTTTCCTCTAACAAGGCCATCCATTTCGGCTCTATTTAATGCTTTAGACTCACTCTTGTACTTTCCACCGTTCAACTTGATCAATCTTAATAAATCGGTCTTCTTGACTCCTTGAATAGTGTTCTTCTTATCAGCTTTCTTCGTCTTGGGGTACACCAAGGCGTCGATCTTGGATTTGTTTCTCAAGATTTCACTGGTCTTGCTTTTCTTGATGGTCCTCTTGCTCTCCGAGGGAGTTGAGTCGATAACAAAGCCAGCATCGTCCTCGTCGTCCTTCGATTCACCTAAGATGATTTCTCTATCTCTCTTCTCTTCCAAAGCTTCCTCAATATCTTGGATATCGACATTTTTCCTCCACGCCTTTTTTCCCTTCCTAGAGGTCTGTGGTTTTGAAGCCTTTACAGCGTCTTTGAGGTTCGACATGCCAATTAGAGTCGTTATCGAGGGTAAACTGAAGAGGTGATGGGGTCTAAATTTTCAGATGAGATGCGTATCACGTTTTGAAAGGTCACGTGACACATAGACTCCAGCACACCTGGAGACATTAGTTGGCAGAAACGCCACCTACAAGCTACAGCAGGACTCATTGCTGAATGTCGTTTATTCTCATTAACGTATTAAGACTCGTGGGCAAAAAATGGTTCTGGTTTGCCGTACTCGTATTCTTTGCTTAGTTTCTGAAGATTTTGCTCACTAAGACGATTGGCTATTGGTGTGTTGACCACAGGAAATTGGTCAGGGGTATTCTCTCTACTATCTTGGTAATCAGCCGAACGTTCCTCCTGAATTAACACATTGGATCTTCTACGATCCTTTCTCTCCTTCTTGTCCTTCTTAAGCAACTTTCCTCTGTCCAAAACTCGCTCGTCCTGAAGGAAGGAGAGCATTCGCGTTCTCCTTCTCACTCCTTCATGGATCCAGAACTCGCTTCTGTACAATTCCCAAGCTTCTCTGACATCGGTATTGAACAGTCTTGCATTAAGCACCACCTTGACGTCCCGCACACCGACTCTAGGTTGACACCGCGCTTGGCAGGTGACCAAGAAAACCCCCAATCTTGAATTCTTATTGTTGATGGTTGATGGGTAGGCTTTATGCAAGCTGTTTAAGCACATTGTGGCAGTGAAAAGCGACAATTCGCGGATGACGTCAGTTATGGAATCAGTCCATGGAGTTTTAGCCTTGACTAGACGCACATTTAACTGTCTCAAACCCTTATTTGTTGTTGCCAAAAACTTTCTAGGGAGAACTATGGTCTTCTGGTATTCACCAGAAAGATGATACAACATCAAGGTGACCAGCAATGCAAGGAGGATAAATTGGAGAACCACTCGGGCTGTTCCTCGGGAAGTGTATTTTGCATCCACAAAATACAAATGATGTGTTATGGAGGCGATGATTGAGCACAAGATGGCCAAAAAGATTAAATACTTCCTGCGCAAAGCTCGCTGTTGAATGACTTGTTGACGCAAACTCTCCTCGAGAATAAGCAAGTTTCTGAAGATCTTTCCCGTGGCTGGCATCAGAGTGTAGCCCGTACCCATGGGATGGTCAGGACGGGACGATCTTTGTGACTTTTCGCTAATGCCGTCTATCGATCTGTTCGACTTTCTTCTCAACCGCTTCTTGGGCTTGGGACTGGGAGTTTCTTCTGTTCCGGCAGATTTGGCCACTTTCCGACGACGTCTGGGGGTGACAGACGGAGTACATGACTCAGGAGTGCCGGATTTCTCCAAGCTTCGAGAGCTCTTGAAGTCCAACGAGCTCTGGGACGCCCCGTCGGAATCTGAGTATATCACGAAATCGTCGTCGCGGGCGTTGCTGGAAGAGTAGCTGCTGAGGCTCATGGGCGACTTTCCGAGAAGCTCGTGGGCATCGTCGTCAGATAGCAAGCGAGGCGATGCTGAGGGTGATGGTGGGACTGACGAAGAAGGGGTGCTATTGGACCCCTGCAGCGCCTCCAGACCGGGCGATGACAGGCTCAACTTGGACGAATATGGGTCATTGGAGTAGTGGGTGTCAGCAGGGACCAGCTGCAGGTCCCCTTTGGGAGTTGAGGTCAAGTTCATCGCTTCTCGCAAGATGTCTTGTGCGGTTTCAGGGGACGGAATGGATAAGGGTGAGGCATGTTCTTCAATATCGCTATTATCGTAGAATCTCGAGTCGGAAGTGACGTCGACAGTATCGGTGCCGCCGAAGGGACGAGCTTCTGGTGTCTTTTCTTCCATCATAGCGCCAGATGGTAGTAGTACACTTGGAAGTTGGAGATCTCACTAAAGTTAGCGATAGTTCACTGAGCGTTTAGGTTCGCTTACGTCAGCAGATCTATAAGGCCAACAACCACCAGACCAAACAGTATCCACCTTCTTCACGTCCATGGCCTCGTTGAAAGAGCAAAAGGAGCTATTCGTGTCGGACCTCCTCGGTGGCAGTGTCCGGGAGATATACGTCGTCACGGGAATCTCGCTCACCTCGTGGTTGTCGTACAGCTTGGCCCAGAAGGGCTTGTACCTGGCTGGAGGTGAAGTACCTGAAATATACGACTTGATCCTCAATTGCATCACCTTGTTGGCAGCAATCACCATCCACAGTGCCAGCATTGAACGCCTACACTGGATGGTCTTGGTTCCGGGCGTGCTAGCCTACTTGTACGGCAGATATGGAGCAGTTTCTGCCAAAAGCACCAAGACCAAGAAGACGCCAGCATCAACACTGGAGGCATCCGATCTCCCCAGAAAGTCCTTCATCACTGCCTACCGTGCACACATGATTGTTATCACCAACATTGCCATTTTGGCGGTCGATTTCCCCGTGTTTCCTCGGCGTTTTGCCAAAGTGGAAACCTGGGGTACCTCACTTATGGACCTCGGGGTGGGTTCCTTCGTATTTTCCATGGGCTTGGTCCATTCCCGGTCCATCATCAAGGCCCAGCAGCAGCAGAAGAGCATCTTCAACGTGGCAAACTACTTGAAGATCGTGTCCAAGGGCGTCCGCAAGTCCATTCCCTTGTTGGTGTTGGGCGTCATACGGCTATTGAGTGTCAAGGGCTTGGACTACCAGGAGCACGCCACCGAATACGGCATCCACTGGAACTTTTTCTTCACTCTCGGGTTCTTGCCCACGCTTTTGGGCATTTTGGACCCCATTTTAGTGGTGTGTCCTCGAGCAATTGTAGCCTTCACCATTTCGGCCGTTTACGAGCTAGTTCTAGTTCGAGGCGGGTTGCTCGAATACGTGCTTACTGAGACCAACCGTCTCGACAACTTGGTGTCGATGAACAAGGAGGGCTTGGTGTCGTTTGTCGGATACTTCAGTATCTTCATATTCGGCCAGTCGTTCGGCTCGTTTGTGCTTCCTGCCACTCCAGCTCCCTACAATTTGGTGCAGATCCACAATGGCCGCGCCAGAGCCACCAAACGGCCCTCTTTGGTGCAGAAGGCGTTAACCGTCTCCACCACCCGTGGTCTTCTCATCGTCACCGTGGTCTACCAGTTGGCATACCTCTACGTGTCGTCCTCGCCCAATTTCTCCAACATCAGCCGCAGATTGGCCAACCTTCCCTATGTGCTCTGGGTGGTGTCGTACAATGCGGCCTTCCTCTTGGGATACCACGTTATTTCCCAATTGGTGCCAGGGGTCCAGTCCCGTGTGCTCAATGCTACCAACAACAGTGGCTTGGGGCTTTTCTTGCTCGCCAATCTTGGCACAGGCATGGTCAACATGTCCATCAATACGCTCCAGTGTTCGGACGGGGTTGCCTTTGGCATTCTCACGGTGTACACGGCTGCGTTGGCGGTGGTGGCGCTCGTGATGGAGGCCCGGGGTTGGTACATCAAGTTGTGAAGTGTAGGAGAAATCTATAGAATACCAAGACAAGAGACAAAAACAAGAGACAAGACAAGAGACAAAGAAAGGAGAAAGAGACAAGAGAAAGAGACAAGAGAAAGAGACAAATGACAAAAAGAGGCTACACGGAGACGAAGAAGACAAAACTATAGAGATACATACACTGTGAACAGAAAATACTGTATGAAAATAGCATCCAAATCTATGACGTAGTTTATGTGAAAATAGTAGGAACATCCAATCCAGGAACAATATGCTTATACCAGAAGATTACGGCAGTACCATAGAGCAGTGGGTCAATACGAACGAGGAGTACGGTAACAACGTAGATAACCTTAGAGACCCACGCTTCACCATGTCACTTCGGCCACTCTGCTCTCGGTCCCAATAAGTTATCTCGCATGAGTTATCTCGCATTAAGTTACCTCGCACCCGGCTTCCCTGGCTCGAGTCCCTGGACATCCATCTCTCTACCTCTCCAACTCTATTCACAGCCAACATTCTCTCTACGTCCATCGACCGCCTACCCTCTGCATCCACCCTCTCCGTCCTCCGTGCTCCCTCCAATCCCTCTCCCTCTATTCTTCTCCTTCCTTTCCCTTCCGTTCCTACCGCCAGTCACTCCTCGGTCTCCCTGCACTCAGCGTCGTACCGCACCCAATGCGAGTCTTTTAGCCACGCAACTCACCTCCTCTCCCTAGCTCCACTCCGTACCTGGCCATTGACCGCTCCGGAATCCTCCACCTCCTCGCTCTTACCCGGTCTTCTCCCTTCCCCTGGTTAACTAGTCGCCCTCGCCACCCCCGAGCCAGACTTCCACAGCCACTTCCCACCACTTCCACTTGCACTTGCACTTGCCACCTTCCACCTTCGTCCTCCCCCCTCCTTCTCCCTACTTGCTTCCCTAGCTCCACACCCACGTCGACCCAGCCCTCTCCTTCCCTCCTCCCGTCAACATGGCATCGTCACAAGCATCGTCGTCCTCCTGGACCTCCTTCCTCTCGTCAATTGCCTCGTTCAACGGCGACCTCGCCTCCTTAACCGCCCCTCCCTTCATCTTGTCGCCCACATCCTTGGTGGAGTTCTCGCAATACTGGGCCGAGCACCCCGACTTGTTCGTGGCCGCCAACGCATTGCGGGCCGGCGAAGGCGCCGGCCACGACGAGGTCGACGCCATGGCCTTGAAGCGGGTCATCGCCGTGACCCGCTGGTTCATCTCCACCTTGCGCTCGCAATACTGCCTGAGAAACGAGTCCATGGGATCGGAAAAAAAGCCCTTGAACCCATTCCTTGGAGAGGTGTTTGTGGGCAAGTGGGACTCGCTGGCGGTGGGCGAAACCGTGTTGTTGTCAGAACAGGTTAGCCACCACCCCGCAGTCACCGCCTACGCCGTGCGCAACGACAAGAACAACACGTCGTTGCAGGGCTACAATGGCATCAAGGCCACCATCACCAAGGCCGCCGCCATCAACGTCAAGCAGTTTGGCCACGGCATCTTGGAGTTCCGTGACTTGGACGAAAACTACTTGTTCACCTTGCCACCATTGCATATTGAGGGTTTGATCAGCGCATCGCCCTTCGTAGAGTTGGAGGGCTCCTCCTACATCCAGTCCTCCAACGGCTATGTGGTGCAAATCGACTACTCAGGTCGTGGGTACTTTTCCGGCAAGAAGCACACTTACAAGGCGAGAATCTTCCGTGACCAGATCTCCAGCAGCAATAAGGAGAACGCCTTGGTCACCATTAGCGGCCAGTGGTCCGACAAGTCTTACATCGGCAAGGGTTCGGCCACCCCCAGCTCCAAGTCCGATGAGTTATTCTACGACGCCATGGCCGTGACCCCAGAACACTTGAAGGTCAAGCCTTTGGACGAGCAACACCGCTTGGAGTCCAGAAAGGCCTGGGCCAAGGTGGCCGAAGCCATCAAGCGGACCAACTTTGATGAAATCCACCAAGAAAAGTCTCTCATCGAAAACGAGCAGAGAGAACTCAGAAAAAAGGAACAGGAGTCTGGTATCAAGTGGGAAACAAGATGGTTCGACCACGTGGATTACTCCGGCGCCGCCATACACGATCCCTTCACAAACTTGTGCAACTTGGCCAATTTGTCGATTCACAACGGTCCTTCTGGCACTTCGAGAAAGTCCAAGTACGATACCGGTGAGGCCAAGCACTGGAGATTCAACTTGCAGAAATGGAAAGACGAGACCGAGATCAAGCTCTGATCTATTTATAATAACGTATTTTTAAGTAGATATTGTCAACAGAATAATTCGATTCTGTAGTGGGGATTCTTCAGTGGGTGCAAAAACCATGTGCGTGGAGAAATTATATAAGGAATATGGATATGTTCCGTCATGTTTTTCAGAAATGGCAGAAATGGCAGAAATGGAATTGACTTTATTGAAAGAAGCTCCATTATCTGCTTATTTCACAACATTGTATTATCAGATCTTTCCGTTGGATTCTTGATGTTCCCCTGGCACAAGCGAGTATAAAAACTAGAGAGGCAAGAAGAACCTTATTTGAAAGAATGATAAATTTTAGAGAATATCGAGTTGTATTTGAAAGAACTGAACATAAGGAAATACAGGGGTCCATGAAATGGTTTCTCTTCTGTAAGCTGTTCTTGACCCGATTATTCTGATTATTCTAAGTAGAATCTTTCGAATAATCATCCAATAAAAATCAGGTACACATCAAACTTGAATAAAACTAAACAGACCCAACAACTAAGCTACAGAAAATAGACTCATAGATAATAAAATACCAAGAGAACCACTAATATCCAGTTATAGCAATTATCTTAACTACTCTTGACAAGCATCCAGTATACTCATATTCACGTGTTTAATCACGTGCACCAACAAGTTCAATAACTCGGAGAGTCCGGTTAGGGCTTCTCACGTGAAATAAATTAGGGCTTCAGCATCACATGACTGGCATTACATGCAGAACAGTGTGCATTGGGAGGGAAAATTTGCGGGTTGAGTAATCTTTCTCCTCACGCAGGGCACTAACCTGCAAACCCCATACTGGTAGCAAAAATTTTCCAGTGCACCAAAAACATCGAGCCAAAAAAAAGTTGAAAATTCACTAACTTCTTTTTGTTACCAACCAGAACTACGAAATGGCTGAATCTCACAGATGTATGTTTGAACATTAGGCCATAGGCCAAGAAGAGTATAGGAGGAGTCTCAGGGAACAAGTCTGGTACATTATCAAGTCTACTGAAGCGACGTTGAACATGTGGTGATGGACCCCGTTCATCATACCCGCTACCACAAGTACCTGAAAAATGAACTATAGTGGATAACAGGTCATACCAAGCATCCCAACAAGGCTACACATAGTCTCAATAGTGGACACAATCAGTGTTGCTATCTGTTCAAGACTTCATACCTCGACCCTCCGACCTCGAATCTTCCACCTTGTCTAGGAACACTACTAACATTACAGTATACGTTAAGGGTAAGCACTTGTCATACCAACGTTCCAAGAACGTTAACAACCCAAACGTCTCTTTGATCCAGATCGAGGGTGTTAACGCCACCGACGACGCCAAGTTCTACTTGGGTAAGAGAATTGCCTACGTCTACAGAGCCTCCAAGGAAGTTAGAGGCTCTAAGATCAGAGTCATCTGGGGTAAGGTTACCAGAACCCACGGTAACAACGGTGTTGTTAGAGCCAACTTCAGAAAGAACTTGCCTGCCAGAACCTTCGGTGCCTCCGTCAGAATCATGTTGTACCCATCCAACATCTAAGTTAATCATCCCATCACACCACGTTAAACAACCGACGTATTATATCTAGTATTATTACGTTCATTGGGTTCTGTATATTAGAACTTAATACACACATAATTGACTGTTTGGGCTACGCCTACTGCATGGACATGTGGTTGTAATAAGTAGAATAGAGAATGCAAACGATTTAAGGAATTCGGGTATGTATTGATATTAGACTGAATGGTTTTGGTAACATCGGTATATATATACGAGAATTGTACTTGGAGTTAATTTCAATAATTACGTGTATGAAACGATCTCATAAGAATTCGATATATAAGAATGAATTATAGGAAGCCAGTAATTGTAGCTCGTGCGGAACATGAGCCCCTTGCTTTTGATTTTTATCGTAGCCTATAAAGAATTGATCAATACCTTGAAAGAATACAATCATAACCTTGAAGAATGTAAACGTAGCCTTCGATCGTAGCTTTGAATGCTATTTATCTTAGCCTTTGGAGAATTTAATCTTAGTCGTTAAAGAGTTTAACCTTGCCTTTAAATGCCATTAATCTTGCCTTTATTAACCTTGCTCGCTTTCGCTGAGGGCGAGATTGTGGTCCTTGAGGATGCTTTCGCTGACGATTTTGCCGAACACCACACACTCGAGCAACGAGGAGCCACCAAGACGATTGGCCCCATGTACTCCTCCACTTACTTCGCCGGCAGCGTACAAATTGGGCACAATGCTGCCACTTTCCGAAAGTACGCGGCCATGCTTGTCGATGGCAATGCCGCCCATGGAGAAATGGACCACTGGGGTCACTAACCCGTAGTAGAGCTCGCCCGTGTACTGTTCACTTCCAAAGGTGTTGCGGCCATGCTCGTCGTTACCTGAAACAATCGACTGCTGGTACTTTTCCAAGCTCTTGGAGAGCGTGGTGGTGTCGGCACCATAGTAGCCTGCTTGTTCGAGGAATTGGGCCAAGTCGGCGATGGAGCCCTTGTGGAGGAGCTTTTGCAGCACATAGAAGTCGATGTGGGTCTGGGCCTGGAGATAGTCCTGGTTGTTGATGAGCACGAGGGCCTCCTTTTCGGGGCAATGCTCGAGGATGGCTGCGGTGACCGTGTCTCTGGTTTCCAACTCGTTGACAAAGCGGTGGCCCGTGTGGGGCGAGAGCAAGATTCCCCCTATGCCGCGGATCACCTCGCCACAGAGAAACTTCCATTTTGCGGCCCTGTCAGCCAAGCTGACGAAGCCGGTGGGATGGACCTGGACCTGGTCCATGTGGATCAATTTTGCACCCACGTCGCGGGCGGCGATCTTCTGGCCGTCACCGGTGGTCTGGACGCCATTGGTCAGGCCGTAGCCCAACAAGTCTGCGCGGTACTGGCCCAAGAGCACGGAGTCGGCGCCGTAGCCGCCGGTGGTCAACACCACGCTGTGGACATCGACCAACTCCATGGGTTTGTTGTTGCGCTCGAGCTCCACGCCGGTGACCGCGCCGTCGTCCCGCACTAAGAGCCGCGTCATGCGGCTGTCCTTCATGATCTGGAGCTGGCTCGAGGGATACAGTTCCAACTTGCGGGTCAATTGCAGCACAATGGCGAAGCCGGGCGGGAGCTTGCCGCTGCCGCGGTGGGTCCTGGGATACGTGTGGCCTCCGAGCTGCGTGACCCGCGAAAGGTCGATCTTCTCCCCGTCGAGCCAATTGATGGCCCACTCCGACCGGCTGGCCAATTCCCATACCAAGTCACGGTTGGAGAGGCCCTTGCCGGACCGGAGCGTGTCTTCGTAGAAGGCGCCCACGGTGTCGGCGCTGCCGTGCTGGAACCGAGTGGGCACGCCATTGATGCCTGACGAGGCCTTGGCCAGGTTGCCGCCTAGACGGTCGGTCTTTTCGATGAGCACCACCTTCATGCCCTTGTTGAGCAATTGGAGCGCAGTGGTGAGCCCCGCCAAGCCGGAGCCCACCACGATGGTGGTGCTGGTAGCGGGAGTCAGCATCCAGAATCTTGATATAAACACTGTGACAACAAGAAGCAGGAGGAGTGTCCAGAAAGACCGGTGGTGGAGGTGGTAGTCCATAGACAGGAAGGGGAAGGGATTGTTCTTATGCTCACGCCTTGGATTGCCGCACTCGTATGTGGGGTAGCCCTTGCTTTGCTAGAGAGAAATAACCTCACCTGATCGGGAGGGCGTAGAAGTATGGCAGAATAAGGCCACCTGGATTGAAAGGGGTAGGGGAGGTTACAGGTTAGGGATACTTGATCCAGGGTTACAGGTTGTGGCCTCCAGGGCTACGGGGCACGGGCCGCCGGCCCTAGGCTGAAGGCGTCAGGGAATACAGAGTAGGGCCACCCTATTGTTGTTGCTGTTGTTAGTGGTGGTAGAGGTGTTTGTAGCTAGGGCTGTCACTGCGACAATGTCGCCGATCACGTCACGTGACCCAGTGTCACGCGACACAACATTATTCATCATCTATCTTCCATTTACTTCTCTCTCCATCTCTACTATCCCCCATCACAATGCTCCACTTGAATCACACAATACACCCCGACACCAGGGGCAAGCGCTTCAAGTTCGAGAACTTCCTCAGAAAAGAGTACAACTTCGGCCTCGACCCCGACAGACCCGTGTGCCAGTTCTTCAACCCACAAAAGCCTCTCAACTCGTGTCCCAATGGCAACAGATGCCCCAACAAACACGTTCCCGCCAACTACAACAACAAGATCGTGTGCAAGCATTGGCTCCGTGGTCTCTGCAAGAAGAACGACCACTGCGAATTCCTCCATGAGTACAATCTCCGTAAGATGCCCGAGTGCCTCTTCTACTCCAAGAACGGTTTCTGTACACAGACGCCCGAATGCTTGTATCTCCACGTCGATCCTCAGCTGAAGATTCCCGAATGCCAAAACTACAGTAAGGGCTTCTGCCCCGATGGCCCACAGTGCCCCAGAAGACATATCAGAAGGATCATGTGTCCGTTGTATATCACCGGATTCTGCCCCAAGGGCCCCGAATGTGAGTTCACCCATCCCAAGTTCGAAGCCATTATAAATAGAATGAGAATCAGACCCGACAGAACTGCCGCCGAGAGGGAAGAAGATGCAGTTGCTGCCCGTTTATTGGCCGAGAAGAAAGACAACCTTGCACAGTCTTCCAGGGCACGCGCAGAAAGAGAAAACAAGTCCAGAGCAAGACCTTCCAGAGGCAACTAGCCCCCATGTCCCCTCCTAATTTATAGATATGTTACGATTAATGTACAATAGTATTCCGATAGTCCAAATGAGACGAAGATGTCCCAGTTTAGTTGTAGTTCAAATTAATTAGTATTCAGACTTGTAGTCCAACTCAATGGAAATCATAATTGTAATCCAGATCAAGTCGTACTTTCAGTTTAAGTCAATTTCAATCAAATTACAGACTTTGCCTGTAGTCCAAAGCAGTGTCATAGAACCAGACTCTACTTGTAGTTTAAACGAAGATGGTACATTCAAGGATTTACTTGACCAAATTAATGTACAATATATTCAAGACTTTCTTGTGTCCGAATGTTGCTATATATGATTTAATGTATCTACTATGTATCCAGTTGCTAAAACCTATATGCCCTGATCTGGGCTCTTTCTTGAGGAGTCAAAACCCAGTTGATTCCTAAGAATTCTTCTTGGTCCTCGTGCCCTTCAAATTCCTTCTCTTCATCTCTCTTGGAGCCTGCTTGGTTGGCATGCTTGGTGGACTCCTCATATTCCTCATCGTCCATGTCCACTAACAACACAATCTGGGTTATTCTTACAAATTTCTCCCTCAATTGGTAGTTGTCTTCACACACTTGGTTGATGAGGTAGGAAATATCCTTCTCCAACTTGACTGAACCCAACTCGTTCACTCTAAATCTCTTCAAGACAGCATGCAACTTCTTCTCCAACAAATTGACCATATTGATGACTAAGAGTCTTAATAATTTGCTGAACAAGGATTCATGTAGAGTGCGCTTGTAAGGCTTTATCAAAGATTGCCAGGCATTGCCGAATCTAATCAACCGGACTTCATCATTACTGTCAATATTGGAGTAGATAAGATATGTTTCTTGGCTTTCCGGAATCATTTCATTCAACATTGCCACAATTCTGTTTTTCAACGACTGGTTGTAAAGATTAATTAAACTGTCATTGATAATTTTAGAAGTGGAATTCATAAAAGGATTCAAGAAATCCTCAGTTAACCATAACTGAATCTTGGCAGCATCTCCATTGAATGGGAATGCCGTGGCGACAAAGTTTGGTGATTCTAATATGTTGTTGATAATTTTTGTGAAATACTCTTGTCCAACCGAGACAGTGTTCAAATGCACAATAAACTCCAATAGTTTGGGATTGTTCGTTCCAACTCTAAGTCCACTGATCGAAGTTGACAAAGAAGAACCTCCCACAACATTTCCCAAGGCACTAGAGGCACCCTTGAAAAAGCTCATGCTATTTATTTCAGGAGTACTGCTTCTTGGGGTTGGACTGGCTGCCTGGCTCAAACTTTCCTGTGATACGAACGATAATGATTGGTTGTACCTTGGTTGGTTCAAATTTAAGTTTTTGATGAAGTAGCCATTTATCAAGTCATTGTGAATAATGACAGAACCCTGCTGAATGAAAGTCTTCACACTTGAAAGGATTGACGATTGGATCAAATTCCGGAGGGTGGTGTTGAGTACCAAAGTGAAATCTTCTATCACAGAGGAACATGCCATGTGGTCATCAAATGTAGAGGCCGAATTGGGAAGATTATCTTGGATTCGCAAGTAAGGATCAAGAGATGGCAATTCTTCAATCAGAATTGATTTTTCCAATGACCTTCTGAAGAAAAAGAGATACAATTTCTCAAAAGCTGGAAGAAGCTTCTGATTTATCTTCCTGGTGAAGTTAGATTCAACAATTAGTTGAGGTAATTTAATCTCGTCTCGACTCTTCAAATCCTTAGAAGCGGCCAAATTAACCGAGGATAAAGTAGTTGAAGCAGCCTTAGTGCCCGAAAGGGATGATTGTAATTGGGTCGTCTTTGATTCTTGGAGATATCTTACACTAATGAACTTTGAGTATAACGACCAGTGGTGGAAAATCACGGTAAGCTCATTAATCAAATCTCCAACTTGAACAATCGAGATGAGGTCGTCATCTTGAGGAGTGTTTTCGAGATTTCTTCCTGGTTCAAGCTGTTGATCTTCAGGCACTTGGTTCAATATGGGAAACTTGTACAACTGGATATCTTGGAATAACTTTTCAATTCTTCGCAAGTCATAAAATGTGTCACTGATAATACCAATTTGACTGTCTATCTCGTTTTGAATCTTTTTGATGACGTAGGCCATTGCGTTTGGGAAACTGCTCACATAGTATTTCTTGATCAAGTTCTCGTGCTGGAAAATCATGTTAGTAATGCTTTCAAATAACAGAACAGCCATGGTCGAAAAAACACCGGGTTTTATATCATCTGAATCGACTGAGGCGGTGGAACTAATCAAACTCTTCAGAGTGGCGGAAATGATATCACAAATGAAGCGAGAGTAGCAATTCAACCCAATTTCCTCCTGATTTATCAACGGGAAAAGCTGGAAGTACTTGGTGAGCTGTTCGACATTTCTGGACTGAGCGGCCTCATTAAAACGAGTAGTGAAGACCGTAGTCAAGTCCTGGGACCACTTGTCTAGCACAACCTCGGGCAATTCGGGAATGTCGGTTGATGGAATCACCAGCGAGGCGAACTTTCCATTAATCAACTCTTTCGAGAGTTTAGAATTAATGTTGTGTATGCAGTTGGCCGTGACCTCCAAGTCGCCATGGTCGAGGGCGTAGTGGGCCTTGTTGATGTTTGTCTTGAGCTCCTGGATATTGCGGACAAACTCGAGCGTCTTGTTGACGTTTTCGATCTCCTGGTCCAAGGACTTGATCTTCAAGGTCAAAGAATGGCCAAGGCTGTTGGCGGACTCAAAGATGTGCGACAACTCGTTGGAATTGGAGATGGTGGCAGCCAATTTGGTGGCCCGTTTGAACTCAAGGTTGGAGAGCTCCTGGTCGTGCTTCTTCAGCTTCAATGTGACATACCGTTTCATCTCTTGGTCGATCTTGGCTGTCTCTTGATCTAGGTCTTCAATCAACTGGAGAAGGTCATTGGGGGTGGTGGATTTGGAATATCTGTCCTGGAACTTCTCAACAACGGACGTCTGACTCAATCTGTCTTCGGAAACGCCGCTCCTTGGGCCGGTTGGGGTGCTTTCAGGCATAGTGCCTTTGGTGTGTGTGTTCGACTTGAATAGAAATTTCCTATTTTGCGCGACGTGTAAGGTAGAGGATTAGAGGTAGTAGAGAGAAGGACACAATTCTAGGAGAATTGCTAGACGAGTCAATTCTTAGGAGCGTCTGTGTACTAAGGCGTGATAGAAGGGGAAGAGGTAGTAATTGTGTATATTTGAGTTGTTTCCGTTAATTTATCTGGGCAATTGTAGCATAAGAACAGACTACCCGCACTAACACTGCTAGAGGAAATGTATAGTGAAAAAGACATACAATTCAAAAGGAGAACATTGCAAGTGAAAATTCCATTCTTCTACGGTGCATTCAGTAAAAGTATGAACTACACGTCAAGTGAATCAGCGATACTCGCAGTATATCTCCATCTTCTACTTCTGCATCTACTATTGGTTTGAGGCTCATGGATTACATTCACCTCAGTGAATCGCATTACAAGTCAATTATCAATATCTGAAGCATACAATTCTATTGCGCCGTAAAGTAAACTCGTTCTAGGCCACTCAGTGGCATCTCATAAGCAGTCTAAGCCAAAGTTCCCAATGGGTCGTAGTATGGCAAAACGTTGAATTTCTTGGACTTGAAGGCCTCGTAGGTCTTCTTCTCAACATACTTCTTCTTGGTGACAATTTGGAAGACGTAATCGCTGAACCACTTGTCCGACATAACGTAGTAACCCTTGTCTCCAACATCACCCCAAGAGTTTTCAATCTTCCATCTGACAGGCTCGTTAGTCAATGGGTCGAGGTGGACTCCAGTGATAACCATGGCATGGGATGGAACGGAAGAACCAAGTCTGATTCTGTCAGCCTTGCCCACCTTCAAGTCCGTGTTGTATGCCAACTTCAAGTCGAATGCTTCTGGGTCTAAAACACCGGTCTTTCCAACAGCAAACTTGCCAACATCAGAACCAAAGAAAACGGGCTCGTTGTCTTGGATTTGCTTGATGACCACCTTCTTGACATCAGAAATCTCGGTGTTGACATACTCAATCTTCTTACCACCAGACACGTTGTTCAACCGGTCAACGGTGTACAATTTGTCGTAGTCGTTTCTTGGGTCATTGATGACCGAGAAGTATTCAGAAACATTGTAATCAACATGGTTCTTGTAGAACTCAAGAGGAGTGGTCTCAAAGTACTTGTACTTCTCGTCCTTGTCTCTGAACTCCCAAACGAACTTGTCGTTGGCCTTTGGAGGGGTGCCCAAACTTAAGGAAACGATATTGTAGATCTCCTTGTTGATGGAAGCCTTAACCTCGGAAATTACTTCCTTGGGCAACTTCTTGTAAACCAACTTTCTCAAAGTCAAAGCGTACTCTCTCAACTTTTGAGTCAAGAAGGTGTTTAAGCCAGATGTAGAAATGGCCTGGGCGTTGTCAGGGAAGAACTCGTTAGGAACGATACCGTACTTCTCAACCAAGTTGACGATGTAATCCCATTGACCTCCGTCTCCAATTGGGTCCTTCAAGAGGAACTCCACAAGACGAGAGTCCAATGGCTCGTCAGCCGTATCGATGATCTGCTCAAGGAAGTAGTTGGACTTCTCCAACTTGTCGTAGAAGAAGAGGTACGATTGGGAGATCTGGAAGCCGTCTTCCTTCAAGTTGTACTTCTTGATGATGTGGGTCCGCAACACGTTGGAGGTTGCAAAAATCCAGCATCTGCCGGAGGACTGTTGGTTGTTCAAGTGCAAGGGGTTACCAATGGTCTCGACCACATTGTTGAACAAGAACTGATTCTTGATCTTGGTGGCGGCGTCGCTCTTGAGCACAATACTGTTGATGGGATTGTTGCCAATGGCGTGTTGGGCCAAGCGGTTCTTGGGGTCAGCCAAGAAGTCCTTTTCCCACGAGGCCAACGAGTCGGTGTTGATGGGGTTGGAGTTGTAGGAGACGGCAGAGTGTCTGGGCTTGACCAAGTCCAATTCCTCGAGGTATTGGGAGATGTCGGTCTCACCCACACTGATGCCGCGCTTCTCATCGAAGTGGGTGTCATTGGTGTCGACGTCATCGGCCCGGGGGGCGATCTCGGTCTTGGCTGGCTTAGATTTGGAGCTGTAGGATCCCATATTTGCTTAGAAGGGAAGAATTGATGGAGTAGATGTTGTGAGTAGGGAGGCTCCTTTATATATACCTGCGTTCGCCCCCCGCTATCTGGGTGACTCCACACATAATATCCCTACGTAGCACGGCTCAAGCCACAATACCCTGGCAGTTATTCCCGCGAGGAAAACAAAGCACTGATTTGCAACTGATATCAGAAAGCTAAGCAGAACTCGGGCTTGGAGAACCCTGACACCCTGAACCGACGCCACCACCGTGCAATGCGTGCGTAGGTGATTTCAGCTTCGTGGTGGAAGAATCACCTGTTTAGGGGTGGGGGTGGCCAGTCCAAGGTCGCAGGATGCAAAATAGGGCCATAATTGCCCCCGGGGTCGCTGGAATAGAGAGGCGACAGAACGATTCCTCTTGACAGGGGCAGGCACGTCGAGTCAACCAACAATGCCGTGGCAGACGAGGAGAGTCAAACCAGTGCAGTGGAAGGTGAAACGAGTCAGCCTTCAGCGGAAGTGTGGAAAGACTATGGGCACATTCGGGGCTTGGAATCGCAATAACTACTTCCGTCGCATTTATCGCGAGGTCTGGGGATAGATAAGGCCAGTGAAGTACAATGTACAATTAGAGGGGCGAGTTGGGGCTATTCTTAGAAGTGGGCATTCGTGCAATTGGATAGCCTTGGTCTTAATTAGATAGCCTGGTGTCAGTATTATAGCCTTTGTGGGGTCGATAAGAGAGCAGGCTATTCTGGAAGAATAATAGAGCTCTTAGTGAGGAGAGCGAAAGGCTTTGGTATCGCTGCTAAGGGGCGATGAATGTGCCTAGTAATGGAAGTGTCGCTATAACTGTTGACCAACCAGAGTGTTGCAGTAGGTGAGATATTCTCCTAGGTCTCCAATTGAACACCAAGTGGATTGAAGGAACTGTGGAGGTAGATATTATTTCTTAAATTAAGGAAATGTCGGTCAATATAGCACCCTGAAATTGCCAGCACTGTCCGATGAATTCAGTGAAATTGAAGATATAGGTAGAATCCGATAAGTATTTGACAGCATTGTCTTTTGAATACTCCTAGTTCAAGATTGAATTGATCACCAGAAATGGCAGTGTCAAGGGAATTGACGTACGTGGATTCGGCTATTCTAGCAACATGTGAATTGGGACAGGTGGGTCATTTCTAGATCAAATGAAACTTGCCCTACTCGGACAGTACGAGAAACCAAGCTTCTACATGAAAGGTTTCATTCCTGTCATGGAATCTCGCTATATCTGTAACCATGGAAACCATAGTTGACAGATATTATTCCCAACATGACTTGCAAATGTCACTACAGTTGCTGTAGAAACCAGAGAAGATTAGGAGGGGAGAGCTATTCCTAGAGTATTGAAGCATGGATTTAATGTCGCTCTAAATCGACAGAAGCAACAGCGCTTGAAACTACACACAGTAATGATAATCTCTTCTCTGACTAATGTCGCTACAATTGGTATAGAAGCCATATAGTAGGCTCCAGAAAATGCCGCTAGATCTTGCAACTGTCACTACATTGTAACCATAGAAACCGGAGAACAGACTCCCCATTATAATGAATCTTCTATTATACACTATTTCTTGAGCTCCTTCTGCATCGATTCTCTTTCCTTCTTGAATCTGGTGGAACGATCTCTTATTCTGGGCTTCTTGACCTTGCCGGTCTTCAAGCCCTTGATACCGGCGATTCTGGCACCCTTGGTGGCTCTTTGACCCTCAATCACTTGCTTTCCAACAGTAGAACGGTCGGCCTTACCCAACACGTTCTTGGCTCTTCCGAGCTTGGTCTTCTGCTGCTCAGTCAACTTGGCCTTGTTAGCGGCAAATGCCTTCTTGGTGTTGTCGAAATGGTTTGGAGAAAGAATGGATGGTTTGGCATGAGACTTGGCCCTGCTGATACGCAACTTGCGTCCCTTGTCCTTCATGGGCTTGTCGTTCAAGAGCAATGCCTTGTTGACCGACAAAGTGTCCTTGAATTGGACCAACGAGAACCCCTTGCCGACGTTGGTCTTGGCGTCTCTGATGATTCTGACCGACTCCACATCGTTGTTGAGCTTTGCGTTGAAGTACTTCCACAAGGTCTCTTCCTGCTCTTCGAAGTCCAAGTTACCCACGAAAATGGTTCTCTTGTTGTCCTTGGGGGCTGGGTGTGCAACGTGATCGACTCTCAAGTGGAAGTCCTCGAACACAGTGGCGTTCAACAGGAGACACTTTTTGGAGGCGTCCTTTTCTGTGAAGACAACGTATGCGTTTAAAGTCTCTCTGTTCTTATGCAATGCTTTTTTGGAAAATGCAACTTTTCTGGGGGCAGCCTCGTCGAAGGAAATGGATCTGTATCTAATGGAGTCCACCTTGCCGAACTCGCTGAACAACTTCTTGAACTTCTTGGCCACCTGCTTGGATGTAACAACCTCGCCGGTCACGTTTCCGACAAACACGGTCTTTTCCGCCTTCTCCAACTCGGCCTCCTTGAGGTCGATGGTCTTGGCCTGCGATGCCCGCTTCTCCTTTTTCTGCTCGGAAGTCAGCGATTTGTCGTCGTCGTCTTTCTCGTCACTTTCTTCTTTATCCTCTTCGTCTTTTTTCTCTTCCTTTTCCTCGCCCTTGAGCAATTTCTGGTAGTACTTGGACTCCAAGTCGTCGTCCTCATCGTTGTTGTCGTTAGCAGCGGCAGAAGGCTGTTCCTGCTGCTCTTCTTCATCGTCCTCTGCATCATCATCCTCGCTCTCTTCACTGGCACTGGAGTCTTGCTCTTCCTCGCTCTCTTCCTCCTTCTGGGCCACCTTTCTTCTCTTTATTCTGGAGACATCCTCAGTGTCGATGTCGGTTCTGGTGGATCTCAAGTGGTCCCTGGTGATGGGGCCGGCAGATTTGCCCGAAAACAACGTCTGCACATTGGAGTCGATCTTGGCGTCCTTGGCGGAGCCGAACAACTTCAGGAAACTCGACATGGCTGGTGGTTTCTCTCCTCATCTCCTGTCCCGATGAGTAAAAAATTGATGCGCCTGCACTGGGGAGGTCATGTGACCCGGAAGCCGCATCTGGAGGCAGTCTCTACGGAGAACCCACAAGCCAATAACCCGCCCTAGATTGCACCAATCACAACCACTACTTCCTTCCACCTTTTCCACCTTCGCCACTGCCGTCTGTTTGTTAGTGCTACCAAATTGGACGCGCCCTTCCCGTATCCTACTTCAGTGTCGCCCTTCCCCGCTACAGCGCTTGGTTGTTCGACACCGGTGAACAGTATCCACCCCCGTGTTGACAGTCGAGCTCCACAGCCATCTACAAAACAGACAGTCCAGAATATAGGAGCCATGCCAAGCGAACACAATGTTACATTGGATCCGCCGGAGGCGTCCACTCGGGATGCCCTCGAAGGTGCCCAGGTGTTGACGGCCGCTTCGGCGTCTGAAGGCAACAAGCTCGCCACAGGCTCCGAAGGCGCCTCCAGCAACAACGACGACGCCTCAAATGACACCTCGACCAGCAAGGAGGACAACGACGACGCGTACGAAGATGCCGAGACCACCAATGTCGGGGAGCCCGTGGCCCCAGACATGGCCGACCTCAAATCCGACGGGCCCAGAGCCAAGGACTCGCCCCTCACAGACATCGCCACCTCGCCGCCGCCCTTGGAGTTTATGCGCGACAGATCCAGCAGAATGGGCAGCTCCAGCGGCGAGCTCGGAATCACCAACCCCACAGCAAACAAGGACAGCTACGAGAGCTCGGAATTGAGCGACTTGGCCGACGACGACTCTGAGGCTGAAACAGACAAAATGGACTTCTTGGAGGACGAGAACGATGAGGACCAAAACACTCAACCGTCCGATCTCTTGGCCTTGTCCAAGCTCACTGAGTTAGCGAGAATGAAGGACGTCGACTCGGACTCCGACGAGGACAACGACAAAAGCGGGCAAAAGAAGAATCAAACACCACCATTAAAGTCCGAGGAACTTGAAGCTCCTGAGGAGAGCGAAGGAAATCGTTCCGGAGGAAAGAGATCCCTAGAACAATCTGAAGAACCCGAGAGCAAGAAGCCTAAGCACGAGTCGAAACAATCTTCAAAATCAAATTCTCCTAGAGCCAAACATAAAGACCTTGCCCCCTCCAGAAATGATGACACCAATAGCTCCATAGAAGACTATATCTCCTTTGATTCGAATGAGATGGATGAGTCCACCAAGAATGGATCAGGCTCGAAGCTGGAAGAAGAAGCCGACGGAGATATCGAGGAGGATTCCAAAGAAAACAACAAATCCGATACAAAGGAGAGTGAAGATGTGATAGTGAAACTGGATGTTCTAGAAGATGCAGAGGAAGGCATTGAGGAGGAGGAAGCTGAAGAAGCAGGTCAAGCGGAGAATGAAGAAAAGGAGGAAGAACAAGAACAGGAGGAGGATGATGCATTGCCTGAAAAATCTGAAAAGGAGGATAAAGAAGTAGATGCTGATGGAGATGGAGAAGAGGAAGAAGAAGAGGAAGTTCAGAAGAAAAGTCAAAAAGATAGCGACGAGGATAAATCTGTGCCCAATAAAACGAAAGAATCCAATTCTGACGATGAGGAAGAGGTTGAAGAGGATGAGGAAGAGAACAATGATGATTCCCGAGAAGAGTCTGAACATGATGATCAACATCTAATTGAACAAAGAAAGTTGGCAGTTGACGAGTTGATAGCCATCGAGGCTTCTTTCGCAGAGTTGCGCGATAAACTTTATCAGGATAAACTTAGTCTACTTGAAAGAGAGCTTCAGCTCTGTCTCGAAGGCTCACACCCAGAATTGTCCAAGATTTACTATAAGATCAATGGATTTTATCAGGAGAGCTTGAAGCTCGCCAATTTCAACTTGGCTTATAAACTCAAATGCATTGACAAAGAGACTATCGCCACGAGAACATCTATACATCAAGATTTCTTGAAGAATTTGATGGACACCAAAAACGATATGATCACAGACACAACCTCCTTGTGGTACAAGGTTAACCGAGAACGGAACCAGCTCGACCAGTTGGTGCCAGACTACAACTTCACAGCAATTCCTCAAATTCCAAACGTCACCGTTGCAGGCCCAGCGGAAGAACCTTATTCAGCAGGACCGACCAACGGGTATGACTATGTTAATGAGCATCAGCCATTGACCAAGAAGGCGTTGAAGCACAACACGCTCGTGGAGCTTGTCCAGCAGCATAACAACAGGAATCACCAAATCGGGGTTCTCAATGGCTTGATCCAGTTCCACGGTTTTCCTTCTGCGATCAACACCTCATTGGTGGCGACGCCTGAAATCGCCAACGCAGAGCTCTTGTTGAGGCGGGCCACTGACGAGGAGATCATGGACGACTTGAAGGGAATGGGCATACCCATATAGCCTCTTGCTCAAAATAGGCACAAACTAGAAAGCAGCCCAAACGAGACACACATAGCCTGTGGCTCAAACTAGCTCATCGAGACGGCAGTATTCTTCCTACGTTGGTTAATGTTCCTCTGCTCAGTCTCTATTTATATATTTATATAAAGTGTAACCCTATGTAATTTTCTACTTCGCCTATCCATGCGAAGTCGTGACGATAATACAACTCGAACTACTAAGGCAACTGTAGCGACCAAGAACTCGAATTAACCACATAAGAAGTAAATCTAGATGAAGTAGTTCTCCCTCTATGGACCCCATCGACGATCCTCCTCTCTAATCTTCCTTTAATTCCTCCTTTTCACTATATCTATCTATCTCTAAAATCTGCCTCGTGACCTGGATCTCACTACGCCTGGATCTGTATTCGCACTCGACTACAACAACTTTACCACGTATTCTCACATCAACTATCCACTATGGTCGAGGTATCGTTAACCGTTGGTAAGCTCGACGCGTCCTTGGCATTGTTGTTGACCAAGGACCACCACTTGATTGAATTTCCCACGATTCTTTTGCCCAATGGCGTCAAGGCCGGCTCTATTGTCAAGATCAAGTGTGACCAGGACTTGGAAACCGAGGTCGAAGAAGCAAAGCAATTCCAACAGATCCAGGACGAGATCCTCAACACCTTTGGAACAAACCTCCCCACGTCACCCAACTTGAAGATCCGTAATGTGACCCAGACTTCCGTCATTTTGGAATGGGACCAGTTCGAGTTGGGCACCTGCAGCTTGAAGAACTTGATACTATTCAAGGACGGCAAAAAGCTTGGCTCCATACCCCAGCCATTGACCAACAGAACCACCAAGTTGTCGGGGTTGCCCATTGACAAGTCGTTCAAGTTCCTGTTGAGATTGGACACCACTGGTGGTATTTACACATCCAACGTGGTCGACGTGACCACCCACAAAATGACCGACTTATCGGGTATCACTGTTTGCTTGGGTGATTTCTCGGCCAACGATGGCTTCACAACCTCCGATATCGAGGACGCTTTGAAGAATATGGGCGCCAACCATCCTCCTCAGACCCAAATCAAGGTAGACACCACCCATTTCATCTGTACCAGAGAAAACAAGCAGAACCCCGAGTTCTTGAAGGCCAGCGACATGAATATTCCCATCATCAGGCCCGAATGGTTGAAGGCCTGTGAAAAAGAGAGACGTATAGTTGGTGTTAGAGATTTCTATACAAAGGACTGTGTTTTGCCAGACATTTTTGCTAAGAACTACTGGGGAGACTCGGTCAAACAAGAGGTCGTCGCACAGCCCGCTACAGCTCCTGTTATTCAAGTACAATCCACTGATGCTGTGACTGAATCTGCAGAAACTAAGCAAGAGCAAGCCTTGCCACCATTGCCACAAGAAGATCAAGCGTCCGAACAAAATGACGTGGCGATTCCAGAAGCAGAGAAAGAAGTCGTTGAAGTGGAGCCAGCAGTCGAGGACGTAGCTGCACAGGAGAAGGACGCAGAGAATAAAGACAGTAGTGTTCAAATTTCCGAAGACAACGGACTAGTCGAGGTGTCATTAGACCAAGAGAAGGAAGCAGAAGAAAAGGTAGAGGAGCCTGCTGACGAGGGCGTTTCTGGCGAAGAGATAAAATTGGAAACGAAGGAAGTCGAGCCTTTGGATGAGGTCGAGGTAGAGCCAAAGGAAGAGCCCAAAGAGGAAGTGAAGGAAGAGCCAAAGGAGGAGCCCAAAGAGGAGGTGAAGGAAGAGTCAAAGGAAGAGTCAAAGGAAGAGATCAAAGAAGAGGTCAAGGAACAATCCAGCGAATCCAAGGACGAGTCCATAAAGGAAGAAAAGGCAGAAATAGAAGAACCCACCGCTGAGGCCACTATAGACGAAGCCGAGGAGCAGGGTTCTGAAACGGAAGAAAAGCAGGACGGTCTGGATGTGGAAGAGCCGAGCTCGGAAACGACTGTCTCGCCTTCCAAGAAGAAGAATAAGAAGAAGAAGAAGGGAAAGAAGTAGATAGGTACATCATACAACGTCGTATTACAAAACATACCCTTCAAATATTTGTAGAACATTACCCTTCAGATTATTGTATGAGTTCTAAGTATATTAAAACTACTGCAACTATAATAATAATAGTAGAACATGGCACACTTTAAAGTTTAAAGCAAGTACAAATTGAAGATTGCAAGTATAATAGTATTAGGAGAACATCACACGCTTCAAAGGATATCATTGGTATAATACTCTGCAATACTTCGGAATAGCACTTCCAATTATACTGCTAGTATGAGAACATGAGAAAGGTAAAATTTCAGAAAGAACATACACGCCTCAAACCAATTGTGCTATAATCATTACGCTGCAAACGTCCCAATACCATTACACGCTGCAAATTAAAATACTTGACCATGAACATTATCCACTGCAACTATTAACCAACTATTATGCAACTACTACGCAACACACTGACGATTAATTAGTACTTTCGAAGTACTATATATGTATTCAAGCTACTATGAAACTAGCCGCGATGGTGGAGAATGCAAGCTCGGGGAATTGAAAAGTCTATCTACCACCCCGTTACTCTCCGAAAAGTCTTCTGACCTTCTTCAATATGGAGTCCTTTTCGGGGTCATATGGGTGGTCCTTAGAGGGGATCTCAAGAATGGCGGGAAATGCCTTGGTGTAATTGTCCACCTTGAAGCGAATCAAGTCGGCCAAATGTTGATTGAGCAAAAGGATGGCAATGTCGTCCCTTTCGGTGGTGAATTTGTCAAATGCTTCCTCGATTTGCTCCACGGTTGTCTTGCCAGGCACCACCGTCAAGAAGTTGGTTTCCTTGCCGGGCTCGTTGGATACTTGGCCCACGCCGGCCAACAACAAGCCGGTGATGGAATCTTCGTCGGCAATGGCTGCCAACAATGACCTTTTGGACATTGCCTCTGAACTCATGGTGAATGCAGTGGTGATAGATAAAGTGGGCGAGGAAAATTGGCCGCATGGGTCATGTGCGGAGTATCACGTGCACCTTGTCACCTGACTAGGTATCTCTTCACTACTCTAGCACTACTCCACCACTACTCCACCAACTTCCACCACAATGTTCATTGCCAGAAGCATCGAGGGCGGCTTAAAAGGCGCCCACATTGGCCGCAGCTTGTTCCACAGCAGCTCCAAGGCGCTAGCTGGACACTCGAAATGGGCAAACATCCGCCACGACAAGGCCAAGAACGACGCTAAGCGCTCAAAGGAAGCGTCCATGATTGCCTCCAAAATCGAGAGCAGTGTCAAGGTAGGAGGCGCTGAGGCTAACGCACAGCTCGATGCCTTGGTGGAAAAGGCCAAAAAACTCAATGTCACCAAGAAAATCATCGAGAGTGCCATCAAAAGAGGTACTGGTGAGGTCAAGCACGATGGACCTGTCACCGCAGAAGTCCAGTACGAGTTCATGGGTCCCGGTGGTGTGGCATTTGTGGTGAATGCCACCACCGACAACAAGACGCGGACGGTGTCGTTGGTGAAGGCGGCATTGAAGGAATTCAATGCGTCGTTGAGCCCATGTCTCTATCTCTTCGAGAAGAAGGGCGAGATCATCTTTGAAGCCAAGGACGAGCAAGAGTCGTTGGATGACGTACTTGAAGTGGCCATCGACATCGGTGCCGAGGACGTGGCGGAGTTTGAGGACACGGAGAACGAGTATGATGGAGCTCGTGTGTTCAAGATGATCACCAGCTCGTCCGAGTTGTTCAGCGTCAGCAATGCGTTGGCCAAGACGCACAAGCTCCGTGAGTCCAAAATCTGCTACATGGCGGACGCCGACAACGAGGTGCCGTTTCCCGAGGAGTACCACAAGGGCTTCAACAAGTGCATTGACAACTTGGAGAACACGGCCGAGGTGACGGAGTACTGGACCAATATACAAGAATAAAACAATGCATACATGACAACTAGCATGAAAGCACAACATGAAACTAGAGAGAATCCGTGAAAACATGCGCCAAGGACCCTTGAGTAACAAGAGCATGGAAACATGGGCACGAACCTGAGAAACATGAAATCAAAACACAAGCGCATGATATCGGTTTCATGGCATGGTCTCAGCTTCATGACATGAGACCAGTATCTGATTGTACATAGACCCTACATCGCCTCTGGGCACTGAATATTTATTGAAACTAGCTCAAACACATCCTCGATGTTGCGATACTGTTAACCGTAATGCTCTGTGGTGTCAGCGATCCATGTGTACGGTCAGCATGAACGTTGAACAAGTCGACAACCCATTTACTCGTCCTTCTCGGCCGAGTTCAACACATGGTCCAAGTTGGACAAGTTGGGGTTCTTCCACAATCTCAACTCCCTGTCGTAGGCGAAGTGGCGGTAGGTGAAAAACACGGCGGAGCCACAGGCGACGGCGACGGCAGCGAACAATGGGGCCATTTCCACGGGAATGGGGACCTTCTTCTGGCCCTTGGCGGCGTTTAATAACATTTGGCTGGCTCTCATCTTGACTTTCTGACCTGGTGGATGTGGAGAGTGAAATCGGGCCATATATGAAGACCCAGCGATGGTGGTGCGCGCACGACACATCTGCGGTGGCTATGGTTGGTTGGCTGGCATCGTCCCATTGTCACGTGGCAGGACACGAGGCGATGCGGGTAGTAAGGGCCACCTATGTTCTGCCATACTCGCCATACTCACGAAAGGGTCCATGGGTTGAGGGTCCTCGGTGTCCATTTCAGCACATGTTCCATGCATAGATGTTCACACGTGTAGATGTCCACTCAGGTAGATGTTGCTTCAGGTAGATGTCGTTTCAGGTGGTTTTACCCAGGTAGATGTCCCGCCCGGTGCATCATTCTCAATAGTATAAGCTCCGTTCCGCAAGCTTGTATTCTGGATCTATCACTCTAATAAATATTACCATTGGCGGATGGCGTCCCGGAGCGTGTCGTAACAGAGCCACGAGATGGCCATGGAAGGCACGATCTTGTACAAGTTGGCACTCAAGCCTTTGTAGGCCCCCATGAAACCCTCCTGCCGGAATATCGACACCAACGCATGCGACACCGACCGGTACTGGAACCCCAACTCTCCTCCCGCCATGCTGGCCACCTGGTACCGCTTCCGGAGCAAATCGAGCGGGTAGATCAAGATGCCTCCCACACAGCTGGAGAAAGCACCTGCAGACAACTTCCACAACGGGTTGGAGTAGTTTCCTGGCGACTGGTCCATGTGGTCGCGTAGCACCTCGTACAAGGCAAAGTTGATGGCCACGTACGGAGCCACCCCAAGTGTAGTAGGCACCATACCCCGGTACAACGCGGTCAAGCCGCCCTCCTTCTGGTACACCTCGCGCAACGTCTCGACCACGCCTGGCGGCCTGATGGACTTGCCCTTGTCGAGCTTTTTGAGCGACGCGGTCTTGACGGTGATTCGTGCTCTCACAAGATCAAGAGGGTATGTGGTCACCACCGACGCTATGCCTCCCACCAGGCCCGCGATGAGCCGCTCGTAGAACATGAGCTCGCCCCCTGGTTTCTGCGCAAGAAAGTACGCCTTCACCTGCTCAAACACCGAGTACTGGACCGCGCTGTAGGGAAAGATCCGGATGCAATTCAAGGTGTTTCCTCGAAAGAGCCCCCGCCATCCCTCGTCCTTGTACATCTTGGCTATCGTGGGAAACATGCCCTGGTACGCCTGGTTGGACCCCGGGCCCTGGAGCTGGAGCAAGATCTTGGCCCGTTCGAACGGGGACACCACGGTTCTGGATATGGCGCCCGATATGCCGCCGGCTATTAGCGAAGCATTGGACTCTTTTTTGATGTATTTCTTCAACACGCCGTGGTCGTCACTGGCGGCAGCACTCATTGTGTGTGTATTCTCAACTGTCTGATATAGGCTGAACTGTCTTTCTATGGCGTGGTCAATTCGTGGTGGGCGCTCTTCTCATTGGTTCTTGATTCCGCTCGTACAGAACTCTCTCGTTCTGATCTCTGAATGGGCCGGTATGACGAGATTGCAGGGTTTCACAGCTCTTGTTCCAAATTCCACACAGTTAGCGCCGATTCCGTGTATGTAGCAATTGAAGCTGGCGTTTCTCTTTCCAAATCTCGACCCTTTTAGCGGCTTCCCCAGACCCGGAATATACTTTTTTTTCATTTTTCTGATTTGTCTGCGATATGACTATTATAGAAAGCTGCCTACGGGCTTAGCAATATTGCCAGCAAAAACTGTCAGAATACCCGAGTAACTTGTTTACATGGTGTCCAGAGATGTTGTCGAAAATGTACAATTTCCTGGCCGGAAGAACTGAGATATAAGATTTCTTTGAATAATTTGCAAGATTCTAGAAAAACGTCAACCCTATTTTCTCATGAGTAAAATACACTGGAAAGGACAAGTACTACATTTGTTTTAAATTTCATAGGTCAGAGTAATGGCTAACTTTAGAATCTGCATTTACTAAGGTAAAAGCCAAGACGATCTTTTGGAACTCCCCTTCTCGACTTCCGATACTCCTTCCAAGTCCATGTGTATCGGTCTTCATTTTAAACTACGAATTGGATTCATTTACATATATTCATCACATACACATCAATAGCCGGAAAGAACCTTCTCGATAGCAGCAACAAGAATGTCGGCATGCTTCTCCTCGAAGACCAAGGTAGGTCTCAATCTGACAGAGTCCTCGGCACATCCACCGATGTTGACACCAACGGCCTTCATGTCCTTCAAGAACTTGTCTCTAGCAGCTCCGGACTCCAAGGACCAGGCAATGAAGGTGGCTCTGTCCTTACCTCTCAAGTCCTTCAAGTAAGATGGGTACTTAGCCTGCAAGGCCTCCAACTTGGAGTACAAGTAGGCACCCACCTTTTGTGCCTTGGAGGCCAAGTCGTGCTTGACGACTTCGGCTCCGATGGCACCAGCCAAGATCATTCTGGCTGGGTCACCACACCAAGTGTTGAATTGACGGTATGCTTGGTTTGGAATGATCTCTGGGTTGTGGAAGTAGTAGCCGGCAGATTGGAACTTCTTGGAGAAGGTAACAAGATCAGGAGGAGGGCTCAACTTGAAGTGCTCGTGGGCCCAGAAGACACCGGTGGCACCAACACCAGTTTGAACTTCGTCCATGATCAACAAAGCACCGTGCTTCAAAGTGATGTCTCTCAATCCCTGGAAGAATTCATTAGAGGCATGGTTGTCACCACCTTCGGATTGAATTGGCTCAACCAACACACCGGCAATGGCGATTTTATTAGTTTGGAAGATGTTTTCGACGATAGCCAAACATCTCTTGTCCTCCTCCTTGTTTTCCGCCTCGTGCTTGTCCAAGGGGTATTTGTAGGATGGGAATTGGGCCTTTGGCCACTTGAAAGAAGGCATGTCCAACTTGTGGATTGGCTTGGAGCACGTGGTGGAGCCCGAAGCGAACAATCTACCGTGGAAGGCTCTCTCGAAGGACAAGATGGCCAATTCTGGGGAACCTGGGGCCTGGTTCTTCATGACCGACTCGGTCTCCTCGGCGGAGAACTGAGCGTTGTAGCCTCTCTTCTGGGATTGGTACCAGAAGAAGGTGGCCTTGAAGGCCAATTCGTTGGCATCGGCACCGGACAAGGCGGAGAAGATCTTGTCCTGGCCCTTAGGAGCGACGTTCAACAAGGCCTGGATGATCTCTTCGGAGTCCTTGCCGGGGAAGTTACCCAAGGCGGGTCTGTCGACGATGGCTCTGATCATCTTGTCGGACTTGGCGGCCTCGATCAAGGCGGGGTTGTTGTAGCCCAAGGGGATGGAGGCGATCTGGGCGTAGACGTCCAAGTAGGAGTTGCCGTCGACATCGACAATGTAGTTACCCTGGGACTTTTCGTAGTCGGCGACGAAGTACACGGGTCTGGCGTCAAACACCTTGTCGAAGGACTTGGCGGCAGCCACGGACTTGGGGCCGGGGAAGGCGGATGTGACCACGGAGGGCGCCTTGGGCTCGTTGGGGAAGTATTGCTCGCTGACGCTCATGGCAGTGGAAGAGGACGGTCGGTTGGAGAGAGGGCTCTGGCACTGAACACTTGGTTTGCAATGGGGGGTTGAGGGCAGAATCGGAGTATCTTATATAGTTGGGGCCTGGGGTCGGCCCCTTCCCAAAACAGCAATCCGCCAGTGGCCCCCGGGGCAGGTGCGCTTCCTCGAAAACAGTTACTCGCACACTGCGACTCGGGTATGGCAATCCTTAGCGTAGCGCTTGGCTCCGATCCCCCCATAGCGGCTAGCCCACCGGAGTGTGCGCTTAGCAATACCAGGTTAAACGCCCAGTCCCCACTTCAGCGGGTCCGCCAACTGGAATGAAATAGAGAGGGGATCTGAAGATGTGTCGGTGTAACTTTCCCCAGAGTTGCAGGTGCATGGGTTGAAAAATCCTGGGTGGGGTCCAGGGTCTGGAAAAAGAGAGGAGGACAGCGTTGGACTCAGCTTTTGAGTTTGACGTGAAGATGCATGGTGACACATGTATGGAGAATTAAGGATTAAGAGAGATGGGTTGAAGTATACAATAGAGTCAGCAGGGGCTAGGGAGCTAGGAGAAGAGGAAGAGTGGGTAGGAAGTGTAGGATCAGTGGGATTATGTGAGAGAGTGAGATCATGGGTAGTGAGGTGTAGTGGAAACTCACAATATAGAGAACTATGATAAAGAGAGAACTCATAGTATGGACAGGTCATAGTTTGGTCAACTCACAATTTGGACAGCCAACAGTAAGGAAAGACTCATAGTATGGACAATTCATAGTGGAGAGAACTCAGTAGAGAGAACTCAGTAGAGAGAATCAGTAGAGAGAATCAGTAGAGAGAACTCATAGTGAGAACTCACAGTATGGAAGCTTACAATAATGTCCTCTCTCAATAGCGCCCACTCTCAATATGAGAGAACCGCGGTGCTACGTCTCCGCAAGCAGCAGGGACTATTTTCCATCAACGGTTCATGCTGCCATCATCCATTGGCGGTAACTTCCGGATCCTTATCTAGATCTGCCGGAACCACCACCGTAGCGGAACTAGACGCACATATCACCCAAACCGTTCATGACACAAGAAAGATACTACAACACTCACAAATACTAATGCCCCTTTGGGCGTGCACCTTCATTCCCTTTCTGCCCTCTTCTGTTTTTGGTGTCTTGGAGTGTGTCTAGTTTCAAGTGTAGTTGTATTAAGTGCGCGATGTCACATTGAGAAAGAGATGGATTCCATCGAGGTCCTGCATGCATCCAGACTTTTTGATGTAAACATATTCACTACCCAGTAGCCCCACCACCCCATGAGTGAAATATTAGCCGACCCGAGCCAAGGAGGCTCCCAAGCACAACAGAATTACCACATGGACCACGAGCCCTCTTTGGACACCGAAAAGAACATCCATTCCTCCGGCCAAAATGACCAAGATACAACCCATCCCGACACTGAAGCCGACCGCAACGATGTGGATTTAAACATCCTTGAGATAGACAAAATGTTGGCCGAAGGAAGAGAAGCCTCCGGAGACCACGACACACAAACTACGTCCCAACAAGCCTCGAAGAGGCCGTTGGAAATCGAAGTCCAAGATCCCTCCAAGAAGTCAAGGGTAGAGGCCTCGGATGAATCAGAAACATACAGGAATATTGATTCCATCACCTCCAATGACATATCAGCAAACACGCACCCAGGTGCTTCTGTGCCTGTGGCGCCCATTGACGAGGGCGCCGAATTAGCCATGATCGCCAACGAGTTGGAAGATGCAACCGAAGCCAACAAAGAGAAAAAGGCCAAGAAGGCCTTGGATAATCAACAGCCCTCGGTCATACATTCGGGTGTCCTTGTTCCCGCCGATTCGGAACTTCTCAATACCAATACTGCCTTGGCCGCTTACAAAAGTCTTTCGCGAGATTATCCACCCTTGGCCATTCTAGCCCACGCCCATCTTGCGGCCTTGCCTTTGCCCATAGTCGCCTCCGACATCCTTCCTCCCAGAATTCAATTGTTGATTAATTCGTTGCCAACTTTGGATAACTTGGCCACTCAATTATTGCGAATCATAGCCGTTGGACCTTACCAAAAAATTGTGGATTTGGCATCGAACCCAGAAACCCCAGAAGGTGCTACATTTAGAGATCTCACATCCTTGTTCGAATTCACCAAGCGGTTGTATTCCGAAGAAGACCCTTTCTTGACCGTGGAACATTTGGCTCCTGGCATGTGGAAAGAGGGCGAAAAGACCCCTAGCATGTTTAGGAACAGAGAACAAAGTATCGAATCGACTCTAAGAAAGGTCAACCTTGCTACATTTTTGGCTGCCACTTTGGGTACGATCGAGGTGGGTTTCTTCTACTTGAACGAATCTTTTTTGGATGTGTTCTGTCCTATTAACAACTTGGATGTGGAAAATTCGTTGAGTAATATGAGCAGTTTCAACATGAGCTTGCAAAGCGGTGTCAACACAGCCGTGGGAGAACGCGTGGGTAAGCTTTTGAAACCCCAATCAGTATTGTATTTGGAATTGAAGACGCAGGCGTACATTTCTGCTATCGAAGCAGGAGAACGGTCCAGAGAAGAAATATTGGAAGACATCTTACCCCATAATCTCGAGGAGATTTTACTTGCGAGAAGGGGCACCAAGACGTTGACACCTACAGAATTGGACTTTGTGGAGAAATGTAATACACGTAAGCAATCGTTGTTTGCTTACCAAGGAGACAACTTGAGTGAGGAGTATGAATGGTTCAATTTCATCAAGGAACTATTCGAGTATGTGGGAAAGAACATGGGATATATAGTTTGGGGAAAGAAAGGAAGAAACAAGGAACGTGATCCTACTCCTCATAGCAGAGAGACCCTTGCCTCTAGAACAGAAGCAAATCTCTTCGCTCTGACACAGTCACCTACCGAAGGAACAGCATCGACTCCAAAAATAACAGAAGATCCCCAGAATAGTGTTGATTATGCACGCAGCACCACAACCAGAACCCCTCAACGCGATTACAGTCCCACCATCAATAACCTTCTTCCTTCGGAAATTCTCGAGCAGCAGATTCACTTGCGTATCAACCCTACAACAAAGAACCTAAGCAGGCGGCCATGGACTCGTGAAGAGGAAAAGGCACTCCGTCATGCACTCGAACTTAAGGGTCCACAGTGGTCAATTATTTTGGAACTCTTTGGAAATGGAGGAAAAATATCGGAGGCTTTGAAGAATAGAACACAGGTACAGCTCAAAGATAAGGCACGTAACTGGAAGATGTTTTTCCTCAAGAGCGGACTTCCAGTTCCCGCATACCTTCTGAGAGTCACTGGTGATTTGGAGAGAGACGAGAAAAAGGCATCAAGACAAGCCAGAAGAGACAAGACCGCTGCAGCCCCGGTGCCCAGTATCCAGCAAAAGTGATCCTTTAGATTATAAACAACGGATATACACTTACGGTAGGGTGCAAATGTGGTGGTGGTGAACAGATGCTTTGTGTCATATTAATACTCGCTAGTTGCGATAATGACCTGAGTCTATTATGCTGCAGATGTGGGAAATGAGTCTTGCTTTAGAGTTGAAGGAGTATGCATCTTGCTGTACTTGCTTTCAAATTCACTCCAGTCAAATCCTTCTCCGTAATTGAAACTGCGCAACTATGTCCGAATTGAAAGATCTTGAGAATCAGATTCAACTTGCAAAGTTAGAAGCCAGACAGCTATACACTGAACTTGAAGAAATGAAGGCAAGGGTGCAGGACGCAACACTCTCGCTGGTTGCCCATGAAGTGAAATCCATTCCAAAGAACTACACCAACCTCGAACTATACAACACTCTCAAGGGCCACCAAGGCAAAGTCGTCGATGTGGAATGGACGCATGACTCTGCAAGCATACTCACCGCTAGTCAGGATGGCTACTTGCTTTTCTGGGATTCTGTTACAGGCTACAAGAAACTGGTGATTAGTCTCGATAACCCATGGATTTTGGCCAGTGCCATTTTGCCAGCTTCAAATTTGGTGGCTACTGGTGGATTAGATAATGCCTGTACAATCCATACAGTGCCTCCTATAGATGGAAAAAATGCATACAATTCGACCCAAGGTAAATCAAATTGCATATTCAAAGGGCACAGTGCCTACATCTCGGCAATCAAGTTTATGGATGAGACATCGGTTTGCACCGCCAGCGGAGACACTTCATGCAAACTATGGGATATCAACAAGAGATGTCAAATCAGAAGCTTTGATGATCATTTCGGAGATGTTTTATGTCTAGCAAACGTGTCTGGAGGTAGGTACTTCATTTCTGGGGCTTCTGATGGATATGCTAAAGTTTGGGACCCACGATCGAGAACACCATGCAACTCGTATTTCATTTCAAATAGAGATGTGACTAGCTTGGCTGTTTTTCCCGAGGGCCAAAGCTTTGCAGTTGGCTCTGACGATGGAATCATAAGGTTATTTGATAGGCGGTCAGATTGTCTCATTTCTACGTTTTCCTTGTCATCAAACTTCGAAAGTAGACTCTCGAACAAGGAGGGTGGAGATCATACGAATGGTAGGCAATCTATGGACTATGCCTTTGATAATCTTGGCGTGATCTCACTTGATTTCAGCCAAAGTGGACGTTTATTATACGTATGCTATTCAGATTTTGGATGCATGATTTGGGATACTCTCAAAAACGAAGTCATTGGCACGATTGGAAATGACCACATGGGAAAGATCAATCAGGTTAAAGTCAGTCCCGATGGTGCTGCAGTTGCGACATCGTCTTGGGATACAACTGTGAAGATTTGGTCCGTGTAACCATATTCAGACAATTTTATCCATTTACTAATACATAGACAGTATATAGGAGCATTAATCAATCAAGAGAAGCCCCAGTAATCATTAAAAGTTAAGCAATCAAATACTTAGCCTTCAATATGCTTTTTAACATATTCCCACAAACTCTTCAATAAAGATTCGGGCAAAGTATACAAATCCATCGTGAATTCGCCATTGTCAACGTCATTTTTAATATTCATCTCGTTCGTTCTATTATCGGTGACCATTTGCACAATCACGATCAAGTCATCTTCGCTCAATTTGGTCAAACCGTTAGCCAACTTTTCTAAGTCAATATTTCCTTTGACAGCAGCACCGCCGTTTGTCTTGGACTTTTTCGATTTGTCACCAGCGCTTCCTGCGCCCTCAATCTTACGCTTTAAGGCACCAGATTCATCAAATGGCAATGGTCCACTTTCAGCTAAGATCTTGTTTAAAGTTGGGTTCTTGGTTGGACTGACTGGAATAGTGATTACATGATCGTTGATGTATTTCTCTTGTAAGAAGTTCAAGTCATGGCTGATCTTTCTTTCGCCAACCTTTCCACTCAATCCGAGGACGTGAACTGAAATTGGTATATCAAACTCACCCCAACCTTGTTCTTCGACTCTGAAGGGTGATTGTTTTATTGCTCTGATTGGATTTGCGAAGGTGGGGTGCAAAGTGTAGGTGACTTTGTCCAAAATGGACGCTTCTATTTCTTGGCCACTTTGGTTCAACATGGAGATTTGGATAGACCATTGTCTCATTGGGTAGTTTTCGACCGGAGGCACATCCTTCATGATGTGCTGTTCCGTGGTTATTCTAATAGTTCGTTTTACCTGAAGTTAGTATTCAACTCGAAGTATATACCCCCAAAGTGATTGATCATGTCGGTTTCTGGTGGAGGAACTGATTGTGGTGTTTGGATGTGAACAAACAGGGGAGTCCAGTTTGTAAGAAGGGGAATACAGGTATCTAGTATGATATGAGTACGTCAAAGACGCCTTAAGAGAAAAGGAGCAGCAAAAGTAATGCATTCAACCTTCTTAAGTTTCAACAAATCTCGGGTTCTTCCGCATGTACTTTCTTGTGGAACCAAGGGTTGGAGCATGCACAAGGCGAACTGGCATCTAAATGGCACAGAGAACCGCAAACAACGACTAGGGACTCGTCCGTGCTCCATTTTCAGCTGTATTCCGTAGTTTCCCTGTTATTGTCGTTTTGCAATTCACTGGACTCGTCGTCCAAACACACCTTATAAACAAGCATAACTCCACCAATTGCCCGCAAACATCTTCCTAGAACAGTGGAACTCACCCACTATGATCATAAAAGGATATATTGAATCGTCTTAGTTGATATTTGCTACTTACCTCCATCTTTGTTGTCGCAAGTAAACACTCCCCGTAATATTTTGTTCTTGAATATTAAAAATTTTCATGGCGAGGTTCTCGGTCCAAGTGTGATAACAAACGGGGAATACTTCAGACCACGTTTTAGTAGCATGTAGGTCGGGATTACGTAGGGACTACATTACTTGGATGAAAGGAAAGCTTGCTTGTGAAATCCAAACCTTGATTCTTGTTTCTTATGTCACTGGTGTGATCAACGTTTTGGACTTTTGAGCACTAAACAAGAAAAGCAACAAGAGGACTGATCAGGTGGGCCGAAGATGTACATATGACTTTCAAGTACACTGTAGATGTACTGGGAAGTGTATGAACATTGCTATTCTTGATTTTAGGGACAAGTTACGGGACTTTACGGATAAGACCCTTCACTATCTACACAAGTGGTGGTACTGGATTCAAATTGTGTTTATAACCGCCAGTCGAGACTAAGAACAGCCATTCAGCTTATGGAGGCTGCTCGTTGTCCAAGAAGATCTTTCAACGCATCTAACAACCGCTGGCCAAAAGTTATTCCTAATTTCAGTGTCCATTCTATAGAGAGACTACTACGAAGAAAACACATAAGGTGACTCGCCTCCCAGTTTTCACCCCTAAATTCCGTTTGATACTCTCCAAGTTGAGGTACTCCTGGGTCAACCATGTTTTAGGTAGCTTTTCACTTCAATACCCCTAAAGCCTAACTGGTTGCGAAATTACACATGCCCTAGGATTGCAGACCATATGTTTAAACTACGCCAGAATAGAGAAAGGCCCTAGGAATACTCCCTTAGTGATTCAAATAATCTATTTCCAGCCAAGATTAATTTGGAGATGGTTCTTTTACGTTTGATTGTTCTCGTTGCAGTTCAGTCTACTGAGAGAATAGTCTACCGAGCATTTGGGGCATTTTTGAGAGTTTATATTTCTTTCAAATTAAATGGAAAAGAAGGTGGATTCGTTTACCCCAAAGTGATTGTGAGTCTTGAACAACATAAAATGGTTGTTTATCTAGTCCTGAAAATTAAACTTTTTAGATCGATTTAAAACAAGAGCTTTTCATGAGACCAGGGAAGCCTCAACAGGTGAAAGCCGCTTAAGTGTATCTAAAAGAGATCTACGTGTTCATTGATGTTAGTTATGCACGTAATATATGGATGCAATGCCACAAGATCCACCAAATAAAGCAGCAGGCTTGCAATAGTCTATACAGTTGAAATGTATACGAAGCACACTCCAAATCATCAAAGCGTTGCTCATTATTCATTCTACATATGCCGAAATTATTGTCTCCTGAAATTAAATGATTCAAAATTCTTGGAAGATTGCTGAGATCTCTAGACTTGGTGTATTCTTCAAGAAAATGTAACGGGAATAGTAATTGCTGATATTGACTCAATTCAGGTGATCGCAACCTACTAATCATTTGAAATTTCACCTTACGAACGAATCCGTGGCAAAGAAAGTTGTATCTAAATGCCTACCTGAACCTCATTTAGGTACAGCGATGTTGGCTTCTTCATGGAGAATGGATTGCACTATTGATTTCTTCTGGGCAGGAAATTCTGTTAACTTTTTCAGCCCTTCCAACACACCCTTCACGTTCTCCACCAAAGATGTCACATCATTTTTGGAGTGTATGCAATAGTTGAGCTTTGCAAACGCCTCGGCAACCTCGACCTGGTGGTTATCCATCAAGTCGTCATTCACCACTACTATCAATTTCTTGTTTAGACGAAGGACATCTACCATTGATCCAGTTCCCGCATGCGATATGACTAGATCAGCTTGAGAAATATAATCACCAATGGATTGTGAAAATGGAAGAGCGTGAATGGTGATTTCGTCCCCTTTGTACTCCTCCACATCTGCAGTGGCATGCTTGAGTGAGAACGTTTCTATCGTCTTGTTCTGTTGGAGAGTGTCATGGAATATCTTGGTGCTTAGGTTGACATTATTCTTCTGTTCGTTGCCATATTGGATGACGAGCTTCTTGACTTTCAATTGGATCAAGTTCCGGATAAACGTGGGACTGGAGACTGTCTTCAAGAGCTCGGTAAAGGTAACGGTTGCACCTGTGGTCACTAGCACCGTCAGCATAGCGTGTTTCCAGGTCTACTTCTGGAGGCTTGACATGTTGGCGGTGTCACGTGACGCTTACATAAGCACACCGTGCCAGGACCGTCACTTCACTATCACTATCTCTATCTCTATCTCTATCTCTATCGCCAGTGGCCAGCCTTCCCGCCTATTTGGAAATCACAGCAGCACGATGATGGGCCGAGGAACACGTCTTGCATTCCGCTGGCTTCCAGAATGCGTAACGCGTCATGTACAATAATCGGCCACCCCTGAGTCCATAATTTTTCAAGGTACGAAAGTCGAGATGACGTAGATAGCCGATAAGGCTCACCGGAAGCGTGTTTGGAAGCTGAGGCGAGTGCAACGCACGTGTTGCCGTATGGGTTCAGTAGGTCTTCACCCGGAACAGCAAAAGAGCACCCCAAGCTGGCGTCGATGGGAAAATACGAAAACCAGCGAAACGTCGATTCCATGCATGTTTGCTAGTGTGGTCCCCCACACTGGGTCCTGCAACTGGCCTGGAACTGAAGCGACAGGTGTATCCGAAAATAGACAAATGGCGTCCTGTTGGGGAAGCGTGAGAGACCCAGGTTGTGTATAGAGGCCATGGGCGGAACAATAGTTCGCTGGCGATGACGATCGTTTCTCTCTATTGAGACTTTCACCCACAGTCCATTTGAGAATGACACAATCAGTGGAGGAACCCCCAAATTTACATCGATTAGGCGGAACAATAAGGCACAAAAACCCGCGGCAAAGGCCAGTTGTTTTGACATGGGGTGGACGATTCCGCCGATTTCCCGCCACGCTCGCCAACAATCGGGCCCCAACCCATCTGATTGCGCTTGACTGCTAATTTCGTTTCTCATTTTTTGGCGATCGTCTTTTCCCTCACTTTGTGGAGACGATGGATCTCCTTCCCAAGAGGTGCGGGAAAATACCGCTTTTCCGCACAAAACCCCCGTCAGGCACGGTTAGGGCCCAGGATTGGCCTGCTGAGGCCAGGCAGCCGCCCCGAAATGCGTTCCCGGAGCCAAGTCTGTAACAACCGGGCTTTCCACAATTATTCCCATCGCCCGAAAGGCACAAATGCTTGCTATAGCTCGCATTAGTGGGGAAAGCGCCTGCAGGATACACCCCGTCAACCACACAATCAGCTTTGAGTTTAGCATGCACAACAATAGCTATTGATACCAGGTTAGTTCGACTCGTTCCAAAAGGGCTGCATAGAGGCCGTATTTTGTAGCCCACTGGCCCAATTGTTCTTGCCCATGGAGCTGAGTCCAGACCCCGGGCAGGGGGTGCAGCGGAGTTCCTCACCCAGGGCTTATCAGGGAAAATTCACCCAAACCAAGGTGGTGGTTTTCGGGGAGGAAACCTAAACCATCCCCACGCCCTGGTATTCCGCTTGTGAGGCAAATTAGCTTTGGCAAGCCAAATTAGCTTCCCTGGCCTGTGATAGGCCCTTTCGGCTAGCACGTCCCACACCTCTCCCTACGCCTGCCCAAGTACTTCGCTTGCACTCCCCAGACGCACTGGACTTTCACAGACCCCCTAAAGTTGCTGGAAATCTTGCAGCCCCCCAAAGCGCACATATTCTATTGTCTAAAAATTTCACGTACCCTGGAAATATTATCTATCGCTAGACACATGTATATATAGAGGCCGTTCCCCGGGGTGAGGCCCCCAAGGAAATCCCCTAGTATGACGTTGGCAGAATACAACTTGAACGACCCCCCACCGAAGGGTGACGCCAATCACCCCCACATCTCGCCTTACTTGATCAAGGCCGACTCCATCATCCCCAGATCGTGTATTTCACCGGCTGCGTCCACCGCTTCGTCTGCCATTGCAGCAAACTGTGACTACACCTTCGGCGAGGGCATCCCCTCCAACTACAATCACTCTAGACACGATTTACCTTCCATCCTCCGGAAGAGTAGTATCACGAACTCGTGTTGTTCAGCTGAAGATCCCGCGTGGATTCAGGATTTCGAAAGCACCTTAGAAGCAATTCCCAACTCAAACATCAGAATTATCGCTACTACTGAACAGTTCGCCAGCTTGTTGGATTGGTACTACGTATCCAGGTACTCCTCCAACAAGCTTATTGATGACAATCTCTTCCCCTACCTCCATGGTTTGAACAACTCCAACCAACGCTCCTTTTTCTTGGATGAAGGCGATATGACCAGCTCATATCCTACCCTCACCAAAGACTTTTTCAATTTGATGTTTGTCAACAAGGGGCTGGGCTCTGGAGTTCGCCCCAACTTGAGGAACACCATTTCCTTGCCCGAATTATTGACGGTCAAGTCTAAATTCAAGAAGCACCAGCAACTTGAGTTGAATTTTGACTACGAGCAAACAGAATCAACCGATGCCAGTGACAACTATGAGCTGTTTGATGCAATTAACTCGCCCTTTGCCTCTACGTCCACTGAGCTCAACAATAGAAATTTCAAGGACCAAATTAAGTTGATGGCACCACTCTCCTCTTTCTTGGTCTACAATTACGAAGAAGACGATACAGCCACCGCTCGTCTTCTCGACTCCTTGAAAAGTAACTCAAGGTTTGTTTTTCTTGTCTCAAATTCCATTGATTGGAATGCGGTACATGAATCTTACTTCGAATCTACAGAACTCGAAGCAAAGTCAATCTATGACAACAAGATGACCGAGTTGTTGAAGGAAGACATTGAGCCCAAAGTTTCTAGGGGTGAAAATTATTTCAATAACCAAGAAGTGTCCAAGTCCTCCAAATTTTTAAATTATGAGCAAAATTTGATTTGGAGATTGAACACGATGAAGTGGATAAGAGACGGCAAGATTTGTCTCGGAAACATCATCGACTTCAACAACTTGAGGGAGAGTGAAAATTCAGGAGCACTGAAGTCTTCTGAATTTAAACTCATCATCAATTGTCATGAAAATGCTAGTTTTCCTTCAATGAATTTGCTTGAGACGATTCTCAATGATATTCAAAAATCAGAGAATAATAAACTGTCTCAAGTGTATTACTTGGAATTTCCTAGTTCTGGAAGTTTCAATCCAGAAAAAATCAACTCATTAGAAGTGTTATCGTTTCTCAATGTTTTGAAGATTATATTTTTAATCGTTGAGAATTTGGATTCCAATGTCTTCCTTTACTCTTTTGATGGATTTACTGGATTATCGTTACTCACTATTTGTATCGAACAATTATTGGGATCTGAGACGGTCGAAGATTCCATCGTGTCTTTGTTTTCAAAAGAGAACTCTTACACGAAGTTGTATTATTTTAAAAGTGACTTCTTGTTTCTCAAGCAATTCGAACGCTTAATCAACTATTTGAAACATCATTGCTTGGATGATTGGCTGTTTATTTCAAATTTGAATTTTCAGGAGGTGAACAATTTTCACCAACAATACATCCAAAACGTGAATAACATCAAGTATGATTGGTTTAATCTTCAGCTTGACAATAATTTTCCCTCAAAGATTTTACCCGGTCTTTTCTTGGGATCTTTGAATCATGCTAATTCAAATACAATTTTAAGCTCGTTGAATATCACCAATTTGATTTCTATTGGGGAATGTCCCTACTGGGTGAAACATCTTAAAGGTGATTTTATTTTCGATTGCAAAGATCCAGAAGAGCTTAACAGGGCTCAAAGAAAGGGTATTCCTATTATTTCTCCCATTTACGTGTTCAATAATGGACAATCAAAGGTTTATGAAGTTACATTTGATATGTTTCCGAATAGAACCAAGAGTAAACATGTCCCAAAAGGTTTGAATAGATTAATATTCATTCATGACATGAAAGATGATGGCAAAGACTCATTACTCGATGTCCTTACGCAATGTCCTCCAAGTATTCAGTCCAAAATCTTGATCGATTTATGTGATCAGAACCTGGAAAGACTTCCAACTTGTGGAGTCTCCACCACAAATACTCTAATTCATTGTCGAATCGGTGTTTCACGTTCTGCTTCCATCATTCTTGCTTCAATGATGAAAAACTTCAAAATGGACTTACTTAGTTGTTACATTTATTTGAGAGTTCAGAGGTTTAACATCATCATTCAACCAAATTTACGATTATTTTACGAATTATACACTTATGAGGAGTTCTTAGGATTAAGAAACGGATCAAAAAGACCGTACAACTGGGAAGTTTTGTGCAACGAAATCTACAAGTTGAATAACCACTATATTTAATTCTTTTTTGATGTTGAGGCAGGTCTTGAGCTGTCAAATCTATCTCGATGTCGACCAAATTGTTTGTTTTTCAATATTATTCTAGGCTTTATATTAAAAAAATGTTAGTTACGGGTAATCTGTAAAAAAAAAAGGGGCGAGCTGGGAATTGAACCCAGGGCCTCTCGCATGTTTGTGTCTATTCAGGAATAGGCGCCCAAAGCGAGAATCATACCACTAGACCACACGCCCATTTGTTGAAAGGATTTAGCCCCTCTTTTAACATGACACCAGTGTAGTAAATATTGCACGATGGTGGGATGACTATTGAATGGTTTCTTGTCTATTTGAGGTGTGGAGATTCCGAAAGTTCTACTTTTGTCATTTTCCAAATAATTCAATTCCTCTAAGTGAAATTTGTTACGGAGATTACCTTAGTATCAATTGCTATTGCTTGCTCCTACTGTTTTGATGATAATTTCAAAGATTGCTTGTTTTTTATTTTTCTGCTTGCAATTCACTTATGAAACAGACGCAGATTTGTCAATCGGAAGCCCTTTTAGCTTAGTGGTAGAGCGTTGCACTTGTAATGCAAAGGTCGCTAGTTCAATTCTGGCAAGGGGCATCTGCGAAGAGCTTTGCGCAAATGGTTTAGTGGTAAAATCCAACGTTGCCATCGTTGGGCCCCCGGTTCGATTCCGGGTTTGCGCATCTTTTTTTGTTAGGTTGTTCATAAAAGGTGGAGTTCTAAATTTTTAGTTCTTCATTATCTATCATCAACATGTCCAAAGTTGCAGTTACAAGGGGCATCAAAGCAAGTATGTGCTTCAATTCTTACACTACCTAGATAAGCTAACACCAAGTTCAAAAGTTCTACCCCATTGCATTGGCTGATAAGTCATGGGACAATACAGGATTACTTGTAGAGTCCTGTGCTGAAGCCAGTACCTCTAAAAGGTTGAACGTTTTATTAACCATTGACTTAACGCAAAATGTCGCTGATGAAGCCATTAAGCAAAACACAGACTTAATAGTGGCCTACCATCCCTTTATTTTCCGTGGCTTGAAGTCCATCACCAGCAATGATCCTCAGCAAAAGTCGTTGCTCAAGTTGATTCAAAACAACATTAGCGTTTACTGTCCACACACAGCAGTTGACAGTGCTGTTGGAGGTGTCAATGATTTTCTTGCCGAAGGAATCACTCAATCACTCAACGTTTTGGACAAGAGCGTAATTCAAAAGGACGCCAACAATGAAGGCTGTGGAATGGGAAGACTCATCACTTTGGCCCAGCCAACTCCTTTGAGCGAACTCGTCCAAAATGTCAAGTCTAGTTTGTCTCTCAAGGAGATACAAGTAGCATTTGGAAGAAACCAAGGAGAAGACCATAAAATCAGTACAATTGCAATTTGCGCAGGATCTGGAGGTTCTGTCTTCAAAGGCGTCAAGGCTGACTTATACTATACGGGCGAGTTATCGCATCATGAAGCCCTCTACTTTTCTGAACTTGGATCTTCGGTTATTGTTTGCAACCATTCGAACACGGAGAGAAGCTTCTTAACAGTCCTCAAAAAGCAATTGGAGACAGAATTGCCCGATTCTGAAATAACCATCAGTAAGGAAGACAAAGATCCATTTCAAATATGGTGATTCGAAAGGTACATAACATGCTCTTCAAGTACATAATCTATGTAAGTACAAAGTCCAGGAACAAATTCTGGTTAATCTAATCACCGTAAATATACCTTTCTTCATGAATCTGAATTCCACACGTTCCACATGTAACTTAGACCTTTCTGGAATCACCACCAAACCAGGAACCAATACTATTGAGCGAGCTCAGAATAGCAGATCCGATTGAGTTTGATACTCCATCAACTATATTTCCAATTGAATTGAAAAGTGAGTCAGCAACCTCACCAAGGTCTTCTTCCACTTCCTTCATTGTGTCTTCTACAGAACTGATGGTATCTGCTAGATTAGTTGGCTTTGCATGATCGGAAATGCCAGAGAGAATAGTTGATTCTTGACTCTTCAACGACTCAAAAGGGTGCTTGTTCGTACCAATTGAAATAGTTGATGGTTTCTCTCCAGATTCCTTATTTTGACTCCACAATAAATCATATGTTGCATCCTCAACAATATGCGAAACTTCATAGGGCAAGTCAGGATAGTTGAGAGGATCCGACCAGTCGTTAGGAAGTACATTGGATTGAGCAATCATAGGCTGATAACTAGTTGATCCATTATTGGGAGCAGGGATTAAGTTTAAACTTTCACAAATAATTTCATAAACCTCAGTGTTCTTGAAAGGTAATACTTTCTTGCCATGGGAAAGTCTCTCTTTAAAGTATGGGCCCGAACCCAAAAATATGGCTCTCATCAACAACTCCGTGTTGTTGTAACCGTGTACTCCTTTGGGTTTGTACTCATGATTGTCATCTTCCATTTGTTTCTTTGTTGTAATTGAATAACCAACATCTGGAATAATCCATATTGGTGCCAATCTGTAATCAAAGTTATGCTCGTGCTTACCTCCAAAGTTCCACTCTTCAGGGAGGTCCTCCTTCTTGTAAATGCTATAATGTTTGGTTAAATCTTTATCGAGGCTAGACATTTTGTTCTGGAGTTCATCATAAACCTCATCGACACTATGTGACTGGAAAGGGCGTAAACCGAATAATGGCCAACCATCAATGTGTTCGATTTTCAGTAATTCTATCAAGTCATCCAAATAGAGAAGTCTATCATTAGAAGTTGGAGCCATTCCATGATCACTAACAATTATCAAGTTCGCAATGTTATGGAGGTGTCTTGAATCAAGTTCATTTTGCAAAAGTTGAACAAAATCATCAACGTACTTGAGTGCCAGAACCAACTCCTTTCCTTCAATTCCAATTTTATGCCCCACCTGATCAATAGTTGGGACATACGTTAAGATAAGTTCTGGTCTCTTGGTAATGTCGTCCCTATCTAACCAAGACATGATCCTATCTACTTTGGTTGACAACAATTCTGAGCCATTATATCTGTCAAAATCGTGAGAAGGCCCGACCCCTGGAACCTCACTTCCTGGCCACATATGTACTGCTGCATTCAAGCCTTGCTTTTCAGCAGTCAACCAAACTGGTTCACCACCTTGCCAAAAATCTGGATCTAATCCACCCACCTTTGGGTTTGTGTTCACAAATTGCTTGTTTAACTTCGTATCGTAGAAAGTATTACCTACTATTCCGTGTTCAGTGGGGTATAATCCGGTCACTAAAGTCCAATGATTTGGAAATGTTGAAGATGGAAATGATGGAATCATATATGGTGAGCCGTAATCATTCACCAACATTTTATGCAAGGTAGGGGTGTTGTGTGGGGTTATGTAGTGAGGGTGAAATCCATCCAAGGAAACAACTATAGTGGTGGGATGGAATTCATGAGTGGAATTAGATAAAAGTACCTTGAGCAGTGTGCTATATGTTAAGCCAGGATCTTTTCCTAACTTTCTGCTCAAGAAAAGTATGGCCCAGGTAAATGCAGTGGCCATACAGATACCACTGAATGTCAAGATCTTTATTTTTCTCATCAATAACTTGATATTGTAGTCTCTGAAGTTGAAAACCTTATATGACCGCTCTTCATTCGTAGACTCGGTATCACTTATATCATAGTTTTGTGCCTGATTGCGGTTTAACATCTCATAGCTATTGGATCCCTGCTTCGTCGTGAACAAGTTGAGGTTTGCAATTGACTTTGACACTTTGTTGAAGAACGTGTCTTCTTGATGCTCATAGTCTAGACTGTCCAAGAAATCACTTTGTGAAGGACGAGGCACTTCATGATCGAACAAGTCTTCCTCCTCTTCATCCATGTCCGTAATTGGTACATCTACTGCATGTGGTTGTGCATAGTTTACTGACATCTTTCATCAGAAGTGTTTAAAGATAAAGACGCATCCCGTATTTATCTAAATTATAGGTAGTTCGGGTACCATCTACACGTGACAGGTATACATCAAGGGTTATATTGATGGAAGTTCTTATCAGGGTTGCTGATCTGTCCAAGGACAAGCTTCTGTCTTAGCAGTTCCCTTAAAGTTCATTCAAATCCTTTCGTTGATTTAAATAATTTCATTGACGGTATATTTGGAGCTCATGGAAAATTTGAAGTCTGAGATAAGAACATGATTAATTTTTAGCGAATATGACCAAAATCATGGCTCCAACACGTAAAAAGAGTAATGGGGCAGTCCTTTATCGTATCTATTAAGATCTACAACAGATGGCGAAATATTCACAGTAAGATCACCCCTTTCATATTTAGCACCTTATCATGCCCAATACTCATCAAAATTGCGAAACCATCAAGGTCTACGAAAATTTCCCTTTTAGTCATTTATTCATTTACCATGTATCTAACATATTTTAGAAGACATCACCTTGGTCGAACATCGAGTCGGCGACCTTGATGAAACCAGCAATGTTGGCTCCCTTCAACAAAGAGGGCAAAGCGCTGGATCCCTTTTCTGGGACGTATTTAGTAGCAGTCTCATAACAGTTCTCGAAACAAGTGTACATGATGTCCTTCAACTTAGCATCGACCTCTTCGCGGGTCCAGCTAACACGTTGGGAGTTTTGGGCCATTTCCAAACCGGAGACGGCAACACCACCACAGTTGGCAGCCTTTCCTGGGGCGTACCATACGTTACTGTGTCTGTTTGCCTCGAAAACATCGATGGCTTCCTTAGTAGATCCCATATTGGATCCCTCGGCAATGTACTTACATCCAGCATCGACCAAAGCCTTGGCCTCTTCACCAGAAACTTCGTTTTGAGTAGCGGATGGCAATGCAATGTCAACCTGACCGACCTTGCTCCAAGGACGGACACCTGCCAAGTACTCAACAGAGTTGCTGCCAGAGAACGATTGAGTGGACTCGCCGATGATTTGCTCCAAAGACTTGAACTTGATCTTAGCAGCGGCAATCTCGTTGATTTGTTCTGGGGTGATACCAGTTTGGGAAATGATGGAACCCTTGGAGTCGGACAAAGAAACCACAGTACCTCCCAACTCGATGACCTTCAATGCAGCGTATTGGGCAACATTTCCAGAGCCGGAAATGGCAACTCTCTTGCCCTTGAAGGACTCCTTGCCGTTAGTGGCCTTTTCGATCATCTTCTCCACGTAGTAGACAACACCGTAACCGGTAGCCTCAGGACGAATCAAGGAGCCTCCCCAGTTCAATCCCTTACCAGTCAAGACACCAGACCAGTTGTTTTGCATTTGCTTGTAGGCACCGAACAAGAAGCCGATTTCTCTGCCACCAACACCAATGTCACCAGCAGGAACATCAGTATCCTGACCGATGTATCTAGCCAACTGTCTCATGAATGCAACACAGAATCTTCTGATTTCGCCATCGGAACGGCCCTTGGGGTTGAAGTCACATCCACCCTTGCCTCCACCCATGGACAAGCCAGTGAGGGCATTCTTGAAGATTTGCTCGAATCCCAAGAACTTCAAGATAGACAAGTTGACGGATGGGTGGAATCTCAAGCCTCCCTTGTATGGGCCCAAAGCAGAGTTGAACTGGACTCTGTAACCATTGTTGACCTCGACTTCGCCCTTGTCGTTCTCCCAGGTGACTCTGAACTGGATGATTCTCTCTGGAATGGACACCACGGGGATGACCTTCTTGTATTCTGGGTGTTCTGAGAACAAGGTGGAGTCTTCTAAGGCAGAAACCAACTCGTTGTATGCTTGTTGAAACTCAGGCTCGTGTGGCAAGACCATTTTGTATTTGGATTTAGGTGATGATGGATCTAGAGGTGAAACACACCCTCTATTTATATGGTTTGAATCTGAACGTGATAAGTAAAAATCCAGGCTACATTTAGGCAATATTTCTTGTTATTGGATGAAACTGGCAACATCGGTGGGCTTTTACTGCAAAATCCGGCGTGTGTCATCGATAAGGTTACGGGCCCTCGTAATATTCATCGATTTAATCAGATCCACGACCATTTTGTAAATCTATGGCCAATGAGATGGCGCCTTGACTCAGGGCCTTTATCGGTGTGACACAAAGCCGTACTATCGGAGTCGCCCTTAATCAAGACTCTGACCTCATCTACCACTCTCCATTCCTGTTGCAGGGCTAAAGGTTATCAAGAACACCGGTAAATTCCGTACTCCGGCTGTGCACTCAAAACGCTTGTAGAAACAATTTAGAAGCAATTTAGAAGTAATGAGAACAAGTGAGAACAAATGAGAACAGATAAAAAGACGACTAGGCCAGTAACTTTGGCTGTAAAGACAGAAATACTGCAAAACAACGGCCCATTTCGAGACTCCGACGCCTACTCTGTTCCTGGAACCGTTGTTTCCCGAACTCGGAACCGAAGCATGTTCCTTCAGTCTTGTTAATCTACAGCAAATAACGTTACAGCATCCGGTTTGTGTACAGTCTCGCACGGAAAATGTAGGAACAATACCTTCCGAAAACTGGTTCCGAGGTTTCATTTTGCCTGGATGGGCCTTCACACGTCAACCGTCGTAAATTCCCTGGTTGTATTCGACAGATGCTGCCGCAAAGTAGTTTGGATCTCAAAAGCCTGGGATTAGACCTTGCACATTACGTAGTTTCGCAAGCCTTGTCTGAGGTGCTGACACCTGGAACACAGAACGTGTCTGTATGCAGGCCTTCAGCAAAAGTCAACTCTTTCTCGATGAGAAACAAATTACACACCCAAATGGATAATAGAAGAACCTACAAGAGCTACAGGGACAAGCTCAGAGTGTCTTCGTCGCCATACGCTGCGCCCGGCATATTTTCCAAGGTCAAGCGTTTGTTTAGCCCCAATGTAACGTGGAATTCCAACAGGCAAAAACACACAGTGCAACAAGATGATGGCAATTCCAAATCCAATCCATCAACTGCTTCCAACAAAACAAAACCATTCAAATATCCGGAGCCCCAGCTTGCTTCGGTCATCGAGAGAGCTGCATCTAGTTACACCAGGATGCCTGGCTCGTTCGACGTGAAGTCCTCGCCAAATAAAGTTTTGTCTAACTTCTTCCAAGAGAAAGGCGACAAACCATTGTCATTGGTAGAATATGAAGGGATAATGTCCTTAATAAATAGATCCCACAATGATTCTCGCGATTTGGACTCGATGGATGTGACTGCAAACGAGAAACTGAACTTTGATACCTCTCGAGAAGTCAAACTGTTGATCTACGACACTCCATACTCACAGAAGGTTTTGCGGAACCAAAATAACTCCATTATCTCCACACCAAGCTACAAGCCCGTTTACCACACAGTTCAAGAGAACTCTAGCGGCCATCACTCTGTTAAGAGAGTATACCAATTTTCGGGCTTACCTTCGCCCTTCAGGACCAAAATAAGAGCTTCTAAATTAAACAAGGATAAAGTAAGCATAGAACTGAAGAAAACTTCAGTGAACAACATCGGCACCTCAACCAAAACTGAGGAGACTATCAAATCAAAACCTAAAAGTGAAGCGGCATCCACCTTGCTTTCAGTATTGGACGGGTCCTTCAAAGATTTAGATAACAAAGAAAGTACCGATAATAATGGCATCAAGAGATTTTCCAATCCATTCTCGAATTCCCTGAGTAAGAAGAGGGCAAAAATCTCCAAGCCATCGGAAGCTCCAATAACCAGCAAAGATATCTCCAGAACAATTTTATTTGATAAGTCTGAAGCTCTTCCAACGAACTCTATTTCCAATGCAGTTTCGACGAGTAAGCCGGATAATAAACCTAAAAGTTCACCACCAGATTCAAAACCAGAACAAAGCGTGTTCTCGTTTTCTGCATCTACCAATTTGCCCAAAGAGCAAATTAAAATACCAGAGAAGTTACAAAATAACAATCACTCAAAGGAAATAGCTGAGATCAAGATTCCAGCAAAAAATGCCATGAACCAATCCTTGAGCATACCCAAATCTGACTTTGTTTTCGAGTTTCCTCAGCCTGAGGTTGTGCGCATGAACTTAAACCAGGCAAAGGTTAACAATTTCAAGGGTATGTTTAGATTTTAACATTGACTTTTTGCTCCTGATACAATATACGTAATTAAATGTTAGAAACAGTACTATTGTATATATATATGCAACGGATTAATCCAAGGTTACAATCTAAACGACTAAACGAGATGTTTGTCACGTGACCTCGGGTGTCGGATGATTTACGAAGTGAATCTTCAACACAATTGATACTTTAGACCATTCCAAATGACTGCTTCCATTCAATCTGTGCTTTTAATTGGAGGTGCAGGATTCTTGGGTCACCATTTGATCCAACAATTTTACGTGAATTGCCCAGGAATCAAAATACATGTCTTCGACATTAGACCTTTGCCTGAAAAGAAAGCGTCCTACTTTACATTTCCATCTGACGAGATCAACGTGTTCGTGGGTGATTTGACTTCTCCTGATGACGTGTCGAAGGCCATTTTGGAATCAAAGTGTGATGTCGTGGTTCATTCGGCCTCTCCCATTCCTGATCTCTCCAATGCTGAACTTTTTGAAAAAGTTAACGTCAAAGGTACCAAGAACATCATCGAGGTGTGTAAAGAATTAGAAGTCAAAGCCTTGATTTTCACTTCTTCTGCTGGTGTCACATTTAATGGAGCCGATATTCATAATGCCAACGAGACGTGGCCTTACGCAAAGGTGCATATGGACAAGTACAACGAAACCAAGGCTATTGCCGAGAAGCTTGTGATGGAAAATGATGATCCTAAAGGTTTACGTACGGTAAGTCTTAGACCTGCTGGTATTTTTGGACCAGGAGATCGTCAGCTCGTTCCTGGTTTAATTATCGTTGCTAAGAACGGCCAAACCAAGTTTCAGTTGGGTGATAACAATAACATCTGTGACTACACTTATGCTGGAAATGTTGCCGATGCACACATCTTGGCGGCGAAGATGGCGGTGAATCCTGAAGAGAGCGCCAAAGTTGGCGGTGAAGTTTTCTTTGTCACGAATGACTCTCCCATTTTCTTCTGGACTATGGCTAGAGAAGTTTGGAAGGCTTATGGAGTTATTGATCAAAGAAGAATTGTGCTTGGTAAGAAGTTGGGTATGGTGTTAGGATTCTTCAGTGAGAAGTTCTCCAAGCTCAAAGGAAAGCCTCCTGGTTTGACTCCATTCAGAGTTACATTTGCTTGCGCAAACAGATATTACGATATTTCTAAGGCGAAGAGTATTCTTGGTTACAAGCCTGCTGTTGATATTGAAACTGGAATCAGACTCACCCTCGACTGGATGAAGGAGGTAAATGGAATTTGAACAGGTGTGTCAATTCGAAGTGCAGTTGTCGCTTAAGCAAGAAATTAGTTAAACTAGGTGCAGTAAAACAGACAAGTTTACGTGATACCCTTGAACATACAAAATGAGAGGATATAAACCACTAATAAATAAATCGGCTAAATATTTACTCTCGCTGTATCCATTAAATTCATAACACGCAGGCAGTAGGAACCGGCTGATTACTCTTGGACAACAGGCCGATTTGACGTATCAGTTAAAAGCTTTAGACATACGAACATCTCTTCGATCTCATTTGGTTACACTTCCTCGATAGCCGGGATTAGGTCAGCATAACTATAGGCACATCGCTCATTACTTGAACTCCACAAACTAGAGCGTCAAATCTTGAAGCGAACGCAATAACGCGCTTCTCGCTACCATGTAAAGATGGCAGTACCAACTAGGCCCATATTTTTCCGTTTTGGAGGGACTTGTCGGCTTATATGTTCTTTGTCTGACTATGACAGTTCCAGTCTGGAGTTGGCGTTTGGCGCTAGTAACTAAGAATCCCAACCTTGCTGTCCGAGGTGCTTGTACACGGTCCAATACCTACCGGGAAAAGAAGCTAATTGTGGGTTTATTGGTCTAGGTCCAAAACCGGGACCGAAAATAGCAAAATTGCTAGCGTGATAAAAATTGATGCTTTTGAGCTCAGTCGGGCAATTTGGGCTGTGTGGGTGCCTTTGTAAGTATGCAAAGGAGACTAATCTCCACGTCAAAAAGAAACGGAAGGACCTCAATCTGAAGTTCGTAACCTACAGAGAGCTAGAGCTACCTAGGTAAGCTAGTGTGCTGTTGCAGCACACGAGTGAGAAGAATAAAGAAGTTGATTGATCGCGGCACCCGAAAAGGACTGGCTTCTAGATTCCCAGAAGCATAAAAATATGTCCCTTTCGACTAAGTAAAAAATAAGGGACCCCTCGTACCCCTGATTCCCGACTCCGCCTCCCTGGGTATTTTTTCCGCGTGTATGCACGCGTATATACAGTCCGGCCACACCAGAGATCAAAATTGTTAATTTTCAATTGGAATTTGGAGCAAAATTATGAGCATCAACACAGAAGACCTATCTTTTAGTGGTGAATTTCCACTGAAACGCCCTATTCTGTTTACTGTTTGTATCAGATGTTTAACGTGCCCTTGAATTTCTACCGTGTTCGTGTAGATTTTTCTGGGTGATATAAATTGTTCTGTCTTTCCCGTAGTGCCAAGTCATTCTCAATTAAAAATGGTGAGCTTATTTTCGATTGCAACTTCAGCCTTAGCCTTGGCTAGCGTGGTGGTTGGTGCTGACACCAACACTCCCGAAGTTGAAGTTATTGGCAACAAGTTCTTCTTTTCTAATAATGGATCCCAATTCTTGATGCGTGGTATTGCCTACCAGCAAAATACCGCCAACGACTCAAGTCTTACCTTCAACGATCCTCTTGCTGACACCAAGTCTTGTAAGAGAGATATCAAGTACTTCCAAGAGTTAAACACCAACGTCTTGAGAGTTTATGCTGTGAACTCCAGTTTGGACCATGACGAGTGTATGAGTGCTTTGGCCGATGCCGGAATCTATATCATTGCCGACTTGTCGCAACCTTCCGAGTCCATCAACAGAGACAGTCCAGAATGGAACTTGGACTTGTACAAGAGATACACCGACGTTGTTGACAAGTTTGCTAACTACTCCAACGTGTTGGGCTTCTTCGCTGGTAATGAGGTCACCAACAATAAGTCTAACACTGAGGCTTCTGCCTTTGTCAAGGCTGCCATTAGAGACACCAAGAAGTACATTTCCGACAAGAACTACAGAAAGATTCCAGTCGGATACTCGTCTAACGATGACGAAGACACCAGAGTTGCCATTGCCGATTACTTTGCCTGTGGTAACGATGATGAAAGTGCTGATTTCTTCGGCATTAACATGTACGAATGGTGTGGTGACTCCGACTTCAAGAGCTCTGGTTACGAAGCCAGCACTGAGCAATACAAGAACTTGACCATCCCAATTTTCTTCTCGGAATACGGATGCAATGCTAAGAAGCCAAGAAAGTTCACCGAAGTTGGAACCATTTTTGGTGATCAAATGACTGACGTGTGGTCTGGAGGTATCGTCTACATGTACTTCCAGGAAGATAACGACTACGGATTGGTTTCTGTCGACGGTCTGTCTGTTTCGAAATTATCCGACTATAGTTACTACTCTTCGGAGATCAACAAGATCTCTCCATCTTACGCAAAGGCTTCGTCTGCTTCCCAAGCATCCAAGTCTGCTCTTTCTTGCCCTGCATCTGCTCCAACTTGGAAGGCATCTGCAAAGTTACCACCCACCCCAGACTCTGATACTTGTGACTGTGTTGCCAGTTCTTTGCTGTGTGTGGTTGCTGACGATGTGAAGAGTAAGGATTACGGAGACTTGTTCGGTTACATTTGTAACAAGATTGACTGCTCTGACATCACTGCCGACGCTTCAAACGGAACTTACGGTGGTGTTTCTTACTGTTCTGACAAGGACAAGTTGTCATACATCTTAAACTCCTACTACGAACAGAACAACAAGGATAAGTCTGCTTGTGACTTCAGTGGTTCTGCTTCCCTTAACCTGAAGGCTTCCAGCGACAAGTCTTGTTCTGCCAAGATTTCTCAAGCTACTAAGGGATCCTCATCTTCTGGATCCTCTGGCTCTGGTAGCTCTGGTTCTAGCTCCGGTTCTGGATCTGGATCTAGCAGTTCGAGCAAGAGCTCCTCTGATTCCAAAACCAGCAAGAAGTCAAGTGGTGTCTTGTCTCAAAAGAGAGTATCCAAGGCCGAGTTCTTCGGTATTGTGGGTATTTTTACTGCATTTGTTGGTGGTGTTTCATTTATCTTCTTCGAATAAATACTAGGCGTTAATATAATATAAACCTATTCCTAAGTATATGAATGTAGAGTTCTAATCAGTTGGAAATCATGAAAATCTCATTAAGTGCCTTCACATCCATCACCGAAGCTCTTTTTTGTTTAATCCATTTCGATCTAACTGATAATCTAGTCGCTATCTGTGCATTTTTGGTTTCTGAAACTTCAAGCTTCTTTGAATTCTTTGCCTTTGTCAAATCTTTAGACTTAGACTCTTTGGATTTCTTCTCTTTCTTTTCTTTCTTCTCCTTCTTCTCTTTCTTCTCCTTCTTCTCCTTCTTTTCCTTCTTCTCCTTCTTTTCCTTCTTCTCCTTCTTTCCTGTGTCTTTGCTGCTCTTCTTGCTCTTTTTTGATTTCTTTTCTTTCTCGTCACTCAGTGTATCATCCCTCTTGCGTTTCTTTGTTGACTTCAGGGGCTTGGTATTAGAATCGTCTTCGGTTCTTCTTTTCTTCGATGATATCGAGTCTGACACTAATTTTCTTGATTCCACGTCCCAAGAACTCTTTAAAACCTCTCCTTTGATAAAATGCATTCCCCATTTCCCGTTTAGAATTTTTTCCTTACGTTGTCTCTCTAACTCATCATTCACTGTATCCTCCTTTCCGTTCAATCTTCCCAAGATTCGCTGAAACACATCCAAACCTGCTGAATCTCCATCCAAATCATCTCCTTGCTTCAGTTTCTTAGCAAGCTTAGCCCCAAGACCTGCGTTATCGTCTTTTATGCTGACTTTGACATGTGTGGTAGTAGCGTGTTGGACCAAACCTAATCCCTTTCCTGGTTTCCAACCCAACTTTTCCAAATATTGATGACCAAATCTACCCGTGTTATTCGACCAGTTGGTATTCCTGGGATCTAACCCAAACCTTTGCTTAGCTTTAACTTCTCCCAAGCCCATTGCAGTAGTAGTCTATAAATTAATCTTTATTTTTGAGATGAGGTTCAGATTATGTAATCGTATATTTATAGAGATACCGTGATGAGTAGATCAGGAAGAGTACAAATTGTAGTTAATGCATACATCGAACAATTTTCAAACTGGAAATTTAGTGATTGATTAAATAGCTTTTATACCTAACGTATCTTAAGATATTTTAGAAACGTTACTAGATCAATAGCCAAGAACAGAATGCCATACCATGCTTGTACGATAAGAACCATAAGGTCCTTCAAGGACAGCATTAGAATCGATCAACCATTGAATAACACACTCAAAATCATTGACGCTCAAAATGGTTTGCATTTTGGAAAATAATCCATGTTTCTGGATTCCTGGTCTGAAATGAATATAGCCTAGTAAAGCAATTAAGATTTTGGTCCACATCACTTCATTAATTTTGGCATCCATATCGAGCCACACATGCGAGCAAGGTTTTCCCACCGGAACTGGTGGCTTCTTAACTTCAATACTTTTGGTCTGATTACTTCCAACCATAACTATTTCACAAGCTAATTTGTCTTTGTCAATCAATCTCGACTCGTAACCTTCGAATTGATACTGTTTATCGAAGTGAACCAAGTGTGCATTTCCAAGACCGATTAGGTTCAAAATTGGCGCCATTTGACCATTAGATACATTCTGAGAAAGCAATAAGCCAGATTTTGACTCGCTTATTGACTTGAAATTATCTTCGAACTTGGCTGCTTGAACAAAGAACTTGCTCGACAACTTCAGTATGAGGGCATTATTGACTTTATCTGTAAGAACAAACCTGCTATTCGAATCATCTGAGCCATAGTAAATCATTTCTTTATCTTTGATTAAAGCTGAGGAAGCTTCGTGAGTGGCTTCGTCACCATATACCTTCAAGATCTGCTTGACTCTAGCAGCACTGAAATCCTCTTCGGGAGTAGAAAATATGGCTTTTAACACAGTACGCAACAAATCATATTTTTGCGGCTTAATTTCGACTGGATGTTCAAAGAAAAAGGTAATTCCCAGAAGAATTGCATCCTTTTGTCTCATCGAGTTGTCTTCAAGTAGATCAAAAAAGTCTTGTGGGGACTCATTTGTCTCCATAATTGAGTAATTATTCTTATTGTCTGAAGTGGAATTAAATAATGGCGTAGTGTCAGATATTTCAAGAACTGAGTCATCCATGTCTTTCCACAAATCTAAAAAGAAAGTGAATTTAACGTTCTCTAAATCTTCTGCAGAAACTAGTTCCTCCTCAATTCCTTTCATCACAATACGCTCAAAGGATTCGATTCCCTTCAACACTGCCTGTAATCCTCCAACTTGCTTGCGTACAACGGTCCATTTATGCTTAATTGATTTTGAATCCATGTCCTTGAATAATGCAGCTATTTCATCGAAATTAATGGAGTTTCTCGTGAATGTTTTGGATATTACCACTGCTCTAAACAATGTAGTGGCATCAGATTTCTCAAATTTGAAATTTGTTCGTAACCTTCTGATGGGGGTGTAGACCTTCTTCTCGTCATTTCTCTTAACAGGCTTGGCTTTTCTGCGATGCTTCTTGGATACAAGATTTGGTAAACTGTCATCTTGACCTTCTTTTACTGTTGAGTCGTTCAACGAGGATTTCGCTGGGGTTTTCAGTTTGGGAATTTTCCTTTTCGTGGTAGAAACCAGAACTGCCTTCTCATCTTCTAAAGATTCTAATCTACCTTTACCCTTTGGTTTTCTCCTTGTTGGTCTTGATGACAGGAAGTAGATCAATTCGCTATCGATAACTCTCCTGGAAGGGGTTTGTGTTACCTTTGAGCCTTGGTCATCGAGACATTGCTGACGTGCAGATTCAATTATTTCTGCACTTGGTCGCAAGTCTTCATCTGTTAAAATAAGTAACTTTCTTGTCACCATCTGTCCTGATCTTTCAAATGAAACATTTTGAACTTCTAAGCTTTTATTAGAGATTAAAATTGAGATATCACGAGCCATTGTCTTGGTGTCCGTAGCTGTATTACTTTTGAGTCTTTCATCCAAGAGTCTCCTCAATTTTGCTGTTGTGTAAGTTACCCCACCCAAACTTTTAACAATTTCTAATAGTTCAACTCTTCTTTTTTGACCCTTTAAAGATGATGCACCAATTGATTTTGCAGTCAGTTTCCGTGGCTTTTTTGAAGTAGAGTTCAACTCTGGCAGAATAGGTTTCAATTCCATAGCCACGTAATTATTTGTTTCCGATGTGCTTTTATCTTCCATTACACTATCGATTGAATAGCTATTGTTCTCATTCTGGGGTTGATTGAGAGATCTTAGCCGTCTAGGCTCGTCCATTTGAGACCTCGGCTTTTTGTTGGGGGTTGATTCGGTGTTCTTCGCTATTCTCTTGCGAGAACTTATAAGACCCCCGGTCGGTGACTTTCCCAAGGCAACACAAAGTGCTTGGTTGATTTTTTCCAAAGTCTTATTTTGAAGCTTATGTGTTGGTGATCTTTTCATTTTGGGTGGCTTAGTGGGTAGGTGATGATACTCATTCCTGATGAAATATCTATAAAACTTGAACTTTCCTTCAACATCATAAGCTCTTATTATACAAGTATCCTTGTATTGATCTTCTAAAGATTTCAAAGGAATCAATAAGGAGTCACTAACAATGTACATGGTTATGGAGTCTAACAATCTATTCCAAGGACGATAACCAGCCGTTCCCGTAAGATTGTTAATAATTGATTTTGAAGTCGTCCCCAAATTGTGCGAATTTTCAATCTGCTGATATATCTGGTTGGATAATGGATAAAACATGTTCACAGTCGGCAATTTAACAGTATTTGTGTTGTCCTTTTCTTCAACTTCATCAACATTTGAATCAAAAGCATTAAATATATCAACGTAATCCGAATTACTTATGAAATCTTTTGGTAAATCCTTCAAGTACCTGATGGAATATACTAACCTTTCTTCATCCCCGGATCTTACCATTAACTTTTCAATGTGCCCCGATTTGTGCAAAGCTTCAACAATTGCCCCAAAGCATTTTCCTGCTGACTTGTTACTGTCTAGTTTCAACTCTCTTTTGAGGTCGTTAAATCCTCGTAAATGATTGGGTGATGCCTTGGCCGCTCGTACAATTAGCTGCCTGAGAATATTGGTACTTCGCGATGATTGAAACTCGTTAGAATTCAGTTTCAGTTTGCCTTGATCAAATTTCGAATGAACTAGCAAACTTGTGTGCTGCCTTGTCTTTCCGTGATATATGCTTTCTCTTTTGATGAGATTCATTTCTAACAATCTTTTGAACCTCGATGGTAAAGACCTGGGGTCTTGATTTGTGGCCTTACAAAGGTCTGGGGAGATTATTCCCTTGGATCCATGCTTTGCAATTTCACATAACAATTGAAAGGGCTTTTCTCCGAGCTGGGACTTGAGCTTCTTGGAAACTTCCAAACCAGTCAAGTATCTCCATTGCGTATCTGAAGTTGGTAAAACCCGTATCTCCTCAACGGGGCCATATTTATCAACGAATTCTGCATAGTTGGGCAAGATTGGTAAGGATTGACCGGATTTGGTGACATATAAATCAATTTGGTTGGAATCACTGGAAAAGAATAGCCACTGCCATACTATCCGCTGTTGGAACTCATCCAATTCGGTCAGGTTCAATTTCAGGGCTATTCTGCTCCAAAATTCGGTCAATACTAGCCCATTCTGACCAGAAAAGGACACTGTCTCCAAGGTGAAGGCGACTAACTCCGACGGTGGACAAGAAAACAGCATTTTGTGATGGATGTATCTTCACTTTAAACCCAAACAAATGAACCTTACGACAATGTCGTGCTGGGTGCGTCATTGATAGTGTTTTTGTGTCAAAACTATACCAATGAATCTATGAACAAATGCTCGTTGCGAATAAATAAAATAGGTATACAGGAAATATAGAGCCAAGGAAGCGCTAGAATTTTCGTGTGTAGCGACTAAACCTCTTGAAAGGTGTAATATTTGCCAATTCTCGAAAAGTCAATTCAATGTTGGATTTATTGGATTTATTGGATTTATCCAAAATTATGATGAAATCATGTAGAACTCCAATTAGGTCTAACAATTACGGAATTCAATTTGCATTGAACGGGTGCAGCACCGGGACATGTGCAACGAGTGCTATCGTAATTTGGAATAATATGGGGATACTTATTACAGATTGCAGTATAATCAAGTAAAATAAGGTCTGGCACTACGAGACCTATCATTCATAAATATTCACCTGCAACCCAAAACCTTCTACTATCGTTGAACATTTATCAACAATAGGTCCGTAATAAATACCCAGCATTAATTATACATCTTAACTACACCAGTCCCTCAAAGTAATCCCTCCTTTGCATTTGAACAGGTGGTCTAGTGCCATTCAGTGTTACCCGGATACAACCCCATCACAACAGATCCGGGTAAAAAAGTGTGTGCAAGCCCTAATAAAGTTGGATCACGTTGCAGTATTGGAAAATTTTTTCTAGTGCGTCGAAAAGTTTTCATTTAAGTTAACGAAACTCCCATATTTCTTCTATTTGACTAAACATAAAATGTCTTTCTCCGATTTCTCTAAGGTCGACACCATCAAGTCTTTGAACGAGTTCTTGACTGACAAGTCTTACGTTGACGGGTAAGTTTCAATGCTTCAATTGGTATCAATTCTGCATGGAGGATGATCATAATCTTTGGTCCGTGTTTATGAGGTGGATTCAAGACCCACCGCATGAGTGAGAAAGAAGATTCAAATAAATGAGCTGACCTTTGATTGATACCACTCAAATTAACAATTACTAACAGTTTTAGTACCTCTGCCACCCAGGCCGACGTTGCTGTCTACCAAGCTTTCCAAAAGCAATACCCACAATTCACCAGATGGTTCAACCACATTGCTTCCTTCACTGAGGAGTTCTCTGACTTGCCAGCTGGTAAGGCCCCAGCTGCCGCTGCCGCTGCTGAGGAGGACGACGAGGACGTCGACTTGTTCGGTTCCGACGACGAAGAAGAAGACGCCGAGGCTGAGAAGATCAAGCAACAAAGACTCGCTGAGTACGCTGCCAAGAAGGCCGCTAAGGGTCCTAAGCCTGCTGCTAAGTCTATTGTCACCATGGACGTCAAGCCATGGGATGACGAGACCGACTTGGAACAATTGTTGGCTAACGTCAAGGCCATCCAGATGGAGGGTTTGACCTGGGGTGCCCACCAATGGATCCCTGTTGGTTTCGGTATCAAGAAGTTGCAAATCAACTTGGTTGTTGAGGACGCTTTGGTCTCTTTGGACGACTTGCAAGCTTCCATTGAGGAGGACGAGGACCACGTCCAATCCACTGACATTGCTGCTATGCAAAAATTGTAATCTATTCTATTGTATAGGGGGATTATGTAATGCTAACTAATTAGTGTTTAACGAATACAAGATATTTTAATAGAAAATCTTAAAATGGTAGATGTTTACTTACTAGTGGATATATATTGTAGTACAGTCTTTATTTTTCAAAGTAGGTTTTTATATTACAAAATAGATATTACAAATGAGATATTATTCTTACAATGGTAGATAGTCCACGTCCTTTTCCAACCATTTGACAAGACACTCGTCAAGGGTACTATCAGTCTTCCAAACTTCCTCCACCAATAATTTAAGCGAATGAAGCGTACCCATTTGGGCATTATTATAAAGTTCATCCATGAACTTGGAAATGGTGTTCCTTTCTATCTGAGTCCGGCATTCGCAACCTATGGCCAATACTGGCCATACCATTTGTGTCACTGTAGAAGATATAGAGTCCATAGAGCCGTATACATCAAGGAATTCAGTAACCAGTTGCTGAATAACGTGTTTGTATGAGATGGGCTTTACAACATTATTCATGGTGATAAATACAGCAAGTGCCCAGCACTGAGCACCCTTCAACCTCAAAGTATACTCTTCTGGATTGTCTTGGTAGGAAACATAATCTCTATAATTGAACAATTCCTGCTTGATCATATCATACTCCACCAAGACTTCTTCCCGGGGTCGTTGTCGTGAAATATAAATTTCATGTCTCATAAAACACACCTTCGCCATGGACCGAAATATTTCTCCTGGACATCCCATCATTTCTGCTGTAGAGATGCTTTCCTTGGAGGTTCCATACCAAGAAGGCGTACAGAATGGTAGTCTGCAATCGGGCGATACAATTGCACAAATTGTATCGTACCATGACAAAACCACTAATAAGGATCTTTTTTTCACGTTGTTGACAAGAACTTCTTCATAGAATATTGGATCCTCGCATATTGACGCAAATACCTGGAAAAGAAACCGTACTATCTGACTTTTACCGTTTTCGAGAACAGCAAACAAAATGTGGACATTAATCAAAACCAAAATCGCAAATGAAGTTGTTTGTTTGGTTTTGAAATCGAGCTTTTTGAATGAATTATTGCTAGCATCGTCAGTATTCGAATTTATGCTTTTGAGCAAGTACTGTAACATGACGTTAATATGAAGCACGCCCCGATTGTAGTATTCTCGACCAACTTTGCCGCTTTCATACATATGAATACAGGCTAACGAAATAAAGCAACTTCTTGCAATGTCAAAGTCACAATATTTCAATGCCAAGTCTGGCCATGGCGAATTGGGATGGCCATCTAATAGTGGCAATAGTTTCTTAAAAAAATGCTTTAACATCATATTTTCTTCTTTGTATGACAAGGCAAAGTCCTCTTCCAAAATAGTGCTGGAAGTGTCACTGTGGCCATCGAACAACTTTTTGGGGGTATTTTGGTTGAGCTCATCTTCGTAATGATTTAATTTCGATTCTTCTTTGCCTGGCTCAATTCCTAATAAGAAATCCAAGCCTTCCTGCAATTCCGAACCGAGTTCTTTATAAGCACCTGTGTCGCTATCCATAGTATTTGGTGTTAAAAAGTCTGTTAGAAATGCCTGTCCATCAAAGGAATTGTTCATAGGAGAAACACTGCTGTTTTGTGCTTTTGGAGTGTGCCCATCTCTGGTGCTGGATTTGGGCTTGCCAACGAAACTTCGGAATAAATTCCCAGCTTCATCCTTTCTAGTATCATTACGAGCGTCATCGACATCGAAAGTTAGTCGAATCCCATAACCCTCACATGTTCTCTTGGAGTCAGTGCAATTCTTGCAGAACGGGCGATTCTCATCACACTTTCTGTGTCTTGAGAGTTAGTGCATAATTCAAATTGACGTTGAAGTACTCACCTCTTCTTGCATGTCCAACACCCTGTTCTCACTCTCGTTATTTTGCCCATGTGTGGAGGTTTGGCTTATTTTTGAAGATAAGAAAGTATTGAAAAACTGCATAAAAGTGTCTATTTTCGAGGTGATAGTCCCCACAAAAACAAGATACAATATTAGAATAGACAGTATGACTAATTAGGTATAATGTCACTTGGATAAATAACGAGGGGAATAGTCAAAACTTTCTGTGCTAGTTTGTAGCCCGCTACTGCAACATAATTACACTATTTTTAAAGCCACATGTTTCTTGGAAATGGCTGAATATAAAAATGCTGATAATCTGCATCTCACAGGATTGCCAGAGAATCGAGGTATCTTCAGGTTTGATCCAAGTGGCACTGAAAGACCATACTAGTTAACTTACACCTAATTGCAGGTTGCCATTAATGCAGAAATTACCCAATTACCACCTTATCTTCATTCCCAATTATGAGCTGTACGCACTCGCCCAAATCACATACTACAATCAGATGTTTTGAAAGCTCTACCCAGCAATTAGTCAAATTAGTAACTTCATGACATTTCATATTAAATTACATTAAATTGAATTACCAATCAGAAGGATATGCGTAATTATTATTGTTATCATTCCTGACTGAACATTAATCTCATAATTGGACACTTGGTACGCGATTTATGTCAGTTTTATGCATGTAATCAATGTGAAATATATTGAAATGCAAAGGAAACCTCCAGATGCTGGGCTTCATTAGCAATGAGCGAGTCCTCGTTTGCCGCAAGTGCATCCCGAGTAAAATGATTCCATGTAGTGGGGTCTCCATAAAGCATTGCTGGAGCTTTTACTTTCTGGCCATTCTCATCACATCTCGTACAATTATATGTGTCGTGAGTATCACACACGGTATGTGGCTGATACTGGAAGAGTTGACGAAGATTGTCAGCAGAAAAAAGACGTTCCACGTCTTCTTTCTCGTCCACCACGCAACTGGAAAGGGAGAGTTTCATTGACTGTCTCTGGAAAATCTTTTCCTCGATTGTGCCTGTGGTAATAAAACGGTAGATAAAACAATCCTTTTTCTGGCCATCACGCCATACACGGGCTAACGCCTGTTGGTCTGCAGCAGGATTCCAGTCTGGATCAATTAAAATTAATCTGTTTGCCCCAATTAAATTGATTCCACACCCTCCAGCCTTGGAAGAGAGAAGGAAAATGAATTCCTTACCCTCTGGGTCATTGAACTTATCCACAAGCTTCTGGCGCTTGTTGATATTCATGGTACCATCTAACCGCAAGCATCCATACCTCTGTGTACGACACATTTTCTCTATAAGATCTAACGTCTGGGTGTAGTTTGAAATCAATACGATCTTGTCGTTTGTTTGTGTGTTTATCTGATGCAAGAATCTTTCCAAGATCATGAACTTTCCACTAAACCACGATTGAACCTCTTTACCACGGCCACCGCCAATCGAAGAAGCATAATCATCTGGAATTAGTTTCTCACTACCCTCTAAATCTCCTGGTAAGTTGAGAAGATCAGGGTGGTTGCAAAGCTTTTTGAGTAATCCGATTGCCTTTAATGGCTGTGAACCTACACCTCTCAACAATTTCTTGATATCGGGTGAAGTAATGAAGTGCTCATAGAGAGCTTTCTGCATTGGAGAAAGCCCTGTGAATAGCACATATTCATACTTGACAGGTAAATATTTTGAGAGAATATCATTAGTTCTTCTAATGATAAATTTAGACACCAATTGTGAGAGCTCGGCGAGCTTCAAATCTCCCTTTTTCTTATCTTCGTCTGTTGCTAAAGAGTCTCTTCCCTTCAAAATAATATTCTCGAAATTCTTACGGAATTCGTTTCTTGTTCCCAAGTAACCTGGATTTGCAAAATTCAATAATGAGAAATATTCTGACAAATCGTTTTGGATTGGAGTACCAGAAAGAATGATTCTTCGTTCACAACGAAGCGAATTTAATGCAGTAAAAGTCAAGGAGTCACCATTCTTGAGACGATGACCCTCATCTGCGAGCATGAGGCCCACCTCTGTACCAGCTAATTTGTCCACATTCTTTCTAAGCGTTTCGTAAGAAATAATTAGCACTGGCCTCACAATATTTCTTCCTCTTGCCGTTGACCACTGTTGCAATGCGGAACTTAAGTCGGCTGGCTTGGTGCTTTTTCCGTCAACGGCCAAAGGAGTCAAGACTCCTTCACCGAGCCATTTGATTATTTCGTTGGCCCAGTTTCGTACTAAAGACGAAGGACAGACAATGATACATTTTTCAATGGTTCTTTTTCCTCTTGGACTTTGTTTCAATAATGTCCACATGAGTGCCAAGCATTGTAAAGTCTTTCCGAGACCCATCTCATCGGCCATGATGCAACCTTTTGCCCTTGGATCCAAAAGGCCGGCAGAGCACCGGTACAAGAACTTTACACCTGCAATTTGATGTGGTCTTAGAATCTTGGCCAATTTTGGGTCTATCACCACTGGGACATCAGGAAACTTCGCATATGCTTCTTCGGGATTTTTGACTATTCCAAGCATTTCTGCAAGGGACTTGTGTACGCGTCTCTTCTTAAGAGGTTTTTCATTCTCGTCTTCTTCGTCCGAGCTCTTCTCGGTCTTTGCCTCGAGATTTGCTTCTGTTTCTTCCTCCAATTTGGGAATAACATCTACTGTAGGATCATACAACACAATTGCAAATTCACTCATGGGATCATGGAGTGCTCGTGGTGGCAAAATGGCCCGTTGCTTTGTTCCTAAAGGAGGAGGTGGAGCTCTGGCAAACTCATCGAGTTTCTTCAAGGGGACTTTGAATGACAGCTTCAACTTGTCCTCAGTGTGTGCGATATTGTCTCCGTTTAGGATCAGTCGAGGGAGTAAAGCGCCTTTCCGCTTTCGTATGATGTCGTTTCCATCATCATCTTTTTCAGGAGTCACCACCATTTCTTCACCTTCTAAGACATAGCTGGTTACTTTTCGGGCGGCTCTTTCCAACCCACGACTTCCCATGTTGCCAGATCCATCACCACGGTTGGCAAATGGCACTTTGAAAGGCCTGGCTAGCCTCTGAAGACCGTCCTTTACGCGTGGGGGTCGCTTTTCTTTTGGAACTCCGGCTCCAGACCCTAAGGGAGTTGTGAATCCTTTCAACGGCTTGCGTACTGCCATGGAAGTGGTATTTTAGGTGAATGTGTAAAGAGATGGTTTGTTTTGGTTAGACGTGTTGCAGTGTATATTTACGTGTTTGGTCACGTGACCTAGTGATGATTACAGAGAGTGTTGGGAGGAGATGTAACGTAAGGCCAATTGAACCCATAGTAGAGATAAGTAATGTCTCCATGTAGATTGTTTTATTGGCCATTGCGGTTGTTACGGCAATTTGGCCTTGGTCCAATGAAAGATGTGCTATTATTTAAATAATACTTTACAAAAGTAACATGTACTGAGGATAAAGTGAAGTTCTATCAACTTATCTACTACAACAGGCAGTTCGTAAAAATGGAAGAGAAATCTTATCCTATCGTCTCACTATCGATCTTTATGTGCTTGTTCTGAATTATAATTAACGACCACTCTTTTCAATCTCCATATTCTCATTGCCTGCACACTGTATCACCATACATGTTTGATCCAAGGATCTAGTACATTATTATGGATCAGATATTGGCAAAAGCCAGTAACCAGGCGGTTACTTTTGCCATTCGTTCGGGTATCTCGTTGGCGTCGGGTTACGCTATCAAGACTATTACAAGACTTTTGGACAAATTGCCCGAAGAGGAAAAGCACCGAATTCAGAAAGGAAGAAATCGTCTCCAGACCAAGATCGATGTGGTCTCTGTTTCAATTGACCTCATTCGGGTGGCTGCATCGCAGGGGAATACCATTCTAGAATCGACCTTGTGCATGATACAAGATTTGACCGAAGATATCGACCGCTTCCAAGAGAAGATAGACAATATTGCCAGTGAGATGACAGGCGTCAATGCCAAAGAGACGGTCAGAAGGGCCGAAGAACAATTGCAGAAACTAGAACGACTCATCAATGACTTGGTTCCACTCTTGAATTTGTCTCTAGTTACCGCGGGAGTGAATATGAACGGCTCTTTGGGCAAGGGCATATCTCCAGGCAGATTGTTGCAAGCCAGTAATTACTTGGCCAATTCAGCTGGTCAAACTAAAGTTGGCCCTACCTTCGATTTGGTCATGTATACCATCTTCTATAATCCAAGCAGAATGAGTAATGTCGAAGGTGCAGACGAGCTTTCCTGTATTACCTGGAAAGAAACTTACGCCCGAGCTCTGGTTCAAATCACCCAAACCGAAGGAAAGAAATTTGATTACAAGTTCGAAATCCATGAGGACCTTAACGACGGGAGATATCATGAGGAAAAGGCGAGTTTCAAGCTGTATGAAGTGAATAAAATCGAGAGAATGTTTTTCAGTGCCTCTGGGAAATTATTGAGACTTGAGGGTAGGAATTCGCCGGTACTTATTGTGAAATCGGTCAATGGTGATGAAGAAGAATGGATAGGTTTGGGAGAATTGCATACTGGAGAATTCGATGATGATGATGATGAAGATGATTCGGATGAGGACGAAGAAGAAGCGAAAGGAAAGAAGCTCAAAGAATCAGAATTACCTAAAAATACTTCGTTGTCCTTACTCGAATATATTTTGAGATTGGCCAAACTACAACAAATTGAGCAGCAATCTATTCTTACTATTAAGGACGAAGTATTGGCACTTTATCTTAAGGATGAAGAACAAAGCACCCTGCCTATTGCTCCACCTAGTCAACATGAAAAAGAAGTGGTAGCGAGGAAAAGCGCCCATCTGAAACAACTACTAGGAATGGAATCTAATATCCGTCGATTAAAAACTCTCGACTTGGAATAATATTGTTACATATACTAAACAGAACAAAAACCTGAACGACGATTTAAAATTTGCCCTTAACCCAAAACTAATGTAAACTTGCATAGAAAAAGATGTAATTTAAAAGTAAATACCGATAAAAAAAGAGATGAACGAAGGCATCACTAATTGTACCATTGATTTTATACAAAATCTTGAGTGGACTTGTTGTTGTTATTGTCCAACATAGAAGGCATAAAACCAAGTACCGGCATCGACATATCATATTCAAAAGGAATTTGCGAAGGTGGAATCACGTTTGTTGATAATCCATGTACTTCATGTTCATTTTTGTTGATTTCTGGTCCAATTGGGTTGAAATCACTAACTGGTTGTTCCTCCTTATAATAGTTATTGAGGTAAGAAGAGGAATTCACCAGTTTAAGATGAGTTTGTTTATCTCCTGTGGGTACAGGCTTGTTATAATTCAAACCTCCTGTCGAAGGAAAATTCACGTAAGAGGAAGACGTGCTGAGTGTATCATTGTTCATCAAATTGTCATAGAACAATAAGTCTGTCACGTCCTCCTTTTCGATTTTTACTGAATTATCAGGGTTCGCTGAAGAATAAATAGAGCCCAATCCAGTACGACCAAAGTGCTCAGAGCTGAATTCGTCGCTTAGAACATTCCTAGATTCCTCTGTCTCCAAAATACCTGAAGAGTTTGTATTTGGATTTCCTTCATAACTTTGGAACGGAGCACTAGGAGGGAAAGCTGCAGAATTGGATGCATTTGGAAGAGTACCGCTAATGAAAGAGGATTGGTTTTGGTGGACAAAATCCAAAGATCTATTAGATGAATTGGAAGTCATGGACAATACACTTTCTGGTCTCTTTGGTCGTATTGGCTGATAATGAGTACCACCACTCATAGAGGGTGTAGATGACGAAGAAGAATTCACAAGAGCAACCGGTCTGAGAGGTTTAGGCTGTTGGGGCTTTGAGAGAGATCTAGATCTTCCAACAAAGCTCTCACTGGAACTGTTGTGGGTCATGACCACGGAGTTGAGTCCATTATTGTTGGCCAAAGATTGTGGAATCTGGGCCTGGACTTGCTGGGGAAGAGGAATTTGTTTTGAAGTTTCCACTGGCGAAGTTTCATCTTCTTCCTTCAACACAGCATGGCTAACTTGGTTGAGCAGTGAGGACACTCTAGAAGACTGGGATTGCGATCTTCTCAATGAGGAGTGCAGGTGTTCAGGCATAGCCAGTAAAGGCTTTGATCTATCATCGTCAAAGCTGAACTGTCCTACCAATGGGAAAAAGGGAAACATATTATCCACCAAATCGAGTTCGGTTGGAGATAATTGCGGCATTTCAACAGAACCAATGTCGTTCACATCGAAATTGGGCGGACCAGAGAGGACTCCCCCGTTGCCTTCCCTTTTGGGTGAAGGAGTATTTTTGTTGACGTCGGTGACACTACTTCTATTGAAGTTTGCGTAGGCCTGGCCGACACCGTAGGGATGTGAAATTAAGTCGTTGTTGGTCAAGTTGGAGGAGGTGCGAGGTCTGCCTGTGGTGGGCGAGGGGGTGTTGGATGAATTGAAAACGTTTTCGTTGTTGTTGGAGGTCGAGCCATTGAGCCTTTCCGAGACAGAAGGCGAGCTCATGACATCGAAAAAGCCTTCGGAAGATTCGAGGGTGAGCAAATCTTCAATGACATAGTTGGTGGAGGGAGGTTGAGCAAATGCAGGGGACACCGGCTTTGCATGGGGGTTGGTGGATGTGGTGGTGTTAGTGGTGGTGCTACCGACAGTTCCAGTGCTGGTGATGCTGGAGACTGACAGTCTCTTCTTGACCTCGGCGTTGGCGGCGGAGATCAAGGACTGTTTCTTGGCTTTCTCCGAGGCGGTGAGGTGGTGGATATTCTGGTAGGTGGTGTTCTGGGCTTTGGAGGTGGAGGAGCAGGTGCAATGCGAGGTCTTGTGGCAGAGGCACGAGGCCAGGTGGGAGCTGGAGGGCTTGCCCTTCTTGCCGCAGGTGCACGAGCCGTGGAGGTTTTTCATTTTGCGCTGGTCACGGCAGTGCTGGCACTGGGTTGCGGGCCTGCCCTTGGGCTTGATCATGGTAAGGGGTTGGTCGGTGTGGGTGCAGGTGGTGACTCGGTGGCCCCGAATACATCGCTCGCAGGCGTACTTGACACCATTAATGAGCACCATAGGAAAGAACCGGCCTGATTATCAAAGGAAAGAATGCCAAACGGGGATGGTGGAGGCGGTGGCGGTGGAGACTATTGGGGGTGCATAAACCGGATCAACAGGCAATCAGGGAGGAAGGACGCGCTGATAAGGAATCTGGAGAAATCAGGGGAAAGGGCCTGGATTTTGCAGCGAGAGGCCGCGAGATGCAACGTAGAACAGAACCAGCGGGTTTGGGATCTGGCCACTGCGGCAGTATGGCCTGTGGGAGAGTGGTGCTTCTTTCCTCGTAAGCCAGCCCAGCCCGATACCACGACGAGGCAGTATAGGCAAATGAACCGAAACAAGTCCTGGGACGACGACGAGACGACGACTAGTACGACGGCAACGGCGGATCAAGAAGATGCTGGAGACGCTGACGTGAAATGGTGGAGTTGGGGTGGTAATCCTTTAATATAATAAAAAATTTTGCTCGGGGCAGCCAGGCCCCTGCGTCACGTGCGCCGAGGGAAATTTGGGCGCCTGGTGAGCAAGGTGGCGCGCACGTGACCGCCGGCCGTGCTCGCCAATCCGGTTGCCGTGCGGCAATACTGCGAATGCACTCGCTTCCTGCAGTGGGGCGTGCGTGCACCACGCTATTTTTGGACCGGCCTGGCCCATTTCCCTCTGTCTTCTGTTGTGGATGTCTCTGCCTGGACCGGCGGTCCTGTGGTCTGCCTCGGGCGTGGTGCTGCCAGTTGAAGCATGCGGGGCACCGGCCGTGCTGGCGACGGCCTGTCAAGCTGCAAAGGTCGGGGCTCAGCCCCGCGCCCGTCGTGTCCCGATGACATCATGGCTTGATTCCAGTTTCCTCCAAAATTGGATGCGAAATAATTCCCTCAACGTACACCAATTATGCTTCCAATTTTATTATTGTTCAGGCCTGCGTTTGCAGTTTCCTCTCAATAGGCCCCCGACGGTTTCGGGGCGTGTTTGGGACTGCTTTTGAAGGGAATGTGAGTGGGCTCGTGCCCTAACGCGAGGTGTAGTCTAGGCCCGACGACGGGATCTTCTGCTTGTGGATCTGCTCCGGGGCCTGCCCGCTCTGTGGACCCATGCCTCTTTGGGACTGTCTCCTCTGATTCTACGTGGGCCTTTGTCGTTTCTTTGCATGCCGCGGTCTCCTGCAGTTTACGGGCCTGCAACGCTTAGGAACCGGCCCCACTGGCACCAGGCTTATTCGCTATGGGCTGGCAGGGCTGGGCTGGACTGGGCTAGGCTGGACTCGGCTTAACCCTAGACAAGGCCGAGGGCTAGGCGTGGAAACGGACACCCGACACGTATCACAAAGGAATACGGACCGGAAACAACATATACCTGGCTCTTTTGTTGTGGGTCTTAATGGGTATGTGGATGCGTGAAAATGGGTGCGAATGGGGTTTTTGCAGAATTTCTGGCTTTTCACTCTCAGCATTTCCGGATTTCCAGGATTTCCTGCTTTTCAGGATTTTTTTAGAATTTGCTGGACTATTAGGAGTCCTTGGTTTTAGAATTCTAGGTTTTTGGGACTGCTATTTTCGTTTTCCTCCTTCTCCCTGGTATCAGTGTCGACGGCCGTTCCGGCAACGTCGCCCGCTGGTTTAAGCAAATCGCATGTTCCAAACACCCCGAGCGGTTCTTGCTCAAGCAATACCTTGAAAAAACCTCTGTAGCCAGGCCCCCTCTCCCTCTGTCGCCTTGTAAAATGCCAGAAATCTACCCAGACTCCTTCGCCCTATATGTATCTCTACACGTCCAGCACTCGTGGAGTTTCCAGCCAGATAGGAATTTAAATGCCGCTCTCCATAATTCTCTTCAGCCATGTTATTGTACTGGGCGGTTATCAGACAAATTGCCTCAAATTTAGGTCCAGATCCTCTTTTCTTCCTCTGCTGGACCAGCCGTGTCAAGCTTCCTCCCCACCTGCCCATCCACGCTTGTTGTGCATTTCCGGACTTTCTTCCTTGACGACAAAAATCCCTCGAATCAGCCTGTTCCCATTGCTAATCAAAAACCTCTCCACTGAAACTCCAAACCTACAGTATCCACTTCAACATATTCTCCAGTTACATTGCTATCTAAAAAGCCACCTTATCGTTAATAAGGTTAACCGTGTCACGCTATCTAAAGCCTCAGTTTGAACTGGGGATTCTCCAAATTCTCATATACACCATCGAAGAGAATGTCCTTAATGACTCCCCTGTTCTGAACTGTGACCATGGAGCTATCCAACTCGGAAATCTTGGTGGCTCCCATGAGACGCATGGTCATGATCATTTCATCTCTCAAGATTTGGATGGCCTTAAAGATACCAGCGTCTCCATATGTCGACATGGCGTAGAGGAAAGGACGTCCTATTCCCACACCTTTGGCTCCCAAACAAATCGCCTTTATGACATCGGTGGCTCTCCTCACACCACCATCCACATAGACTTCCATTTTCAGGCCCCGTTTTCTAAGAATTGGCATCAATTCGGCAAGAAGATCAATTGGAGAAGGCGCAAACTCCAATTGTCTACCTCCATGGTTCGAAAGAACAATTCCGTCCACTCCATGTTCTTCAGCCTTCAAGGCATCGTCGATTCTTTGAATACCTTTGAGAATAATTGGCATTTTAGTTATACTTCTAAACCATTTAATATCTTTCCACAGCAATCCGGTGTCGATGAAAGACAGGATGGCACGAGCAGCACCCTGGGTCCGGTCGGCGTGCTCATCGTCACCTTGAACATGACTGAGGTCTTTGAAGTCCTTGGATCTCATATCCTTCTCACGACGGCCCAATTGAGGGGCATCCACGGTAATAAACAATCCTTTGATACCTCTCTTCTCGGCATGCTCAACCAAATCGCGACAAACGTCACGGTCTTTGTTGACGTACAACTGGAACCATTGGGGCTGGCCAGGTTGTGCCTCGTCCATGATCTCGTCAAACAGGCATGAAGCCAACGTTGGGATCATCTGGATAATACCTTGCTTGTGGGCGCCACGAGTCAAGACCTTCTCTCCATCTGGATGGCCCAATTTTCCGAGAGCAGTTGCTGTGATGTAGAAGGGCAATTCCACATTTGTGCCCAACATGGTGGTGCTTAAGTCGATGTTGGTCACGTCTACAAGAACCTTGGGCCTGAAGAAGACACGGTGGTACGCCAAGTGGTTCTCCCTCATGGTGATTTCGTCTTCCGTACCTGACAGATAGTAGGCCCATCCTGTCTTTGACATGGTGTGACGGGCGACGTATTCGAAGTCGTTGAGGTTGTAAATCTTGGAAATATCGGGCATGGTCTTGATGTATAGACGACGACGGAGCTCCCCCTGGGAAGGAGGGTCATCGGGATCATCGTCATATTCTTCTCCGAACTGGTCTTGGAGTGGAAGGTCTTCGGCCCGCAATAATTGGGTTGATTTGCTGGATGCTGGCTGGTTTGCCTGTGGCGAAGCTTGGGGAGCAGCTTGCTGTTGAGAGGAAGCAGGAATAGGGTCTTTGTCGTCTTGCTCATCGTATTCGACGTCGAACTCGTCCACCACGTTCTTGCCGGCGGAGTTAGCAGCAGGCTGTGACGCTGCCTGGGACTTGGGTTTTGCAGCCGGTGGCTTCTTGGCGGGCATTTTGACCTCTCCCAAATGGTACTGTTTCTTCAAGTATTTGGTCAAGGTGTCGGGAGGATGGACGGGATCAAACACCTTGGAGGCATCCTTGCCGGCGTACTTCAAGATGATATCGGGACCTCCAGGATGCTGGTCCACGAAGTCGGTGACGTCGTAGGCCTTGCCGTGTATCACGACCCAGCAATCGCTCTTGGAGTTGTGCTTCTGTACTTCTTCAAATTCTAACATTATGGGGCAATTGACTCGAGATTGATGCCACTTTATATGTTGCGATGGCTTATTCCTCTCTTATCAGATTGGCTAATAAGGGCTCTCCCCGCATTTGGCAGTGGTGGTAATAGTGCGGTGGTGGGTTGGTTTTGAGAAAAGCTGGCAACCTCGGGAAGGACAAAAGCGGTAACATTCCGGGTATTTTATTTGAGAAGACGTGGCACAAAGGGCCGGGGTCCTCCATATGGATTGTTGCGAGCTAGCAATGTAGTCATTAGGGGTCGACACGGCAAATGTAGTCACTTGCCCTGGAAGGGAGGGCTGGGTCGGTCGGAAGTCAGGTGACCGGCGTGCGCCTACCGTTGTGCGTCACGTTCACCTCAATATATGCCGGACGCGCGAACCTGCAACATATGCTGGACCCGAACCTGCAATATTGCCGCGGACCCAACGTAACCTGCAACATGTGCCGGACGCGCCAACATGCAACATATGCCGACACCCTAAAACTAACCTGCGGATTGTTGCCAGGTGCTATATGCACTCCCGACCAACATTTTCTTCCAGGCCCTCGCCTCAAGGCTATCTCTACCGGCCCACAGACAGCACAGACAGCTGCAAGCGTTCAAGAGTGGTTCGGGCCGTGGCCCATTTTACGAATGGCGATTTGCGCGTTTCTTCCTGCAGCCTGGTGGCTCAAACACCGCCAAAACTCCATTGTAACTCGCCTTGGGGCGGAACCCGGTAGTGCGACACGGAGTCGACACCGCGACACCGCGACATTGCATGTTACACGCGTCGGACCAAGGTGTAAGTTTTCACCACACGAAGGGCACGGTTGTTCAGTGCCTTCCGGGCGCCGGAAGCGACCCAGATTTTGCCACAGCACCCACTAAACCTGTAGCAGCGTGTCTACCCTCTTTTTCCCCTGATTTTTCGACCCCAATCCGCCCAAATTCCGTCCCCAAGCATCCCTTCTACTCCCCATCCAGGCCCCTCTGCCACCGCGCATTAGGTGTCCACATCCAACCTGCAATTCTCGTGTATACAACAAATGACGATCTGTAAAAAATCCGATTCCAAACACACGCCCACACAGTGACGAATTACTTAGGACGCTCATTACAGGAACCTCAACATCTGAATCACTTGAGTTCTTTTCAGTTGATCCCTCGTCATTGCAAAGCATTCTGAACTGGAGGTGGCTAGATTTCACCCTCATTTTCCCACTACAAGCTCCCCATCTGTTCGGGATCAGTACCACTACACGAGTACTGGACAGAATCAAAGGTAGATTTCGGGCCCGTTTGAAGTGATCCAAGGTCCAGACTTCATCCCGACCGCAAAAACACCCAGATCAAAAGGAAAAGCCGCTTGTTGGCCCAGACTGTCGGTTCTGTTTCATTAACATCCCTCGCTGATTCCATCGTCTACTGAACATCATGGTGTCATTGTACGATGTCGGAACCCGTTGTTGGTACCCCGACGAAACCTTGGGCTGGATTGGCGTGACTGTCAAATCCAACACCCACAAGGACGGCATGCACCACTTGGAATTGGTCTCTGAAACAGACGAAAACCAGGTGTTTACTGTGAAGACCGCAGAACTTTCCGAAGACAACGAAAAGTTGCCTCCCTTGAGAAACCCTCCCATTTTGGAGGCGGCCGAGGACTTGACCAGCTTGTCCTACTTGAACGAGCCTGCCGTCTTGCACGCCATCAAGGTGCGTTACGCTCAACTCAACATCTACACATACTCCGGTATCGTGTTGATAGCAACCAATCCATTCCAAAGAGTTGACCAGTTGTACTCGCAAGATATCATCCAAGCCTATGCCGGCAAGAGAAGGGGTGAATTGGACCCCCATCTTTTCGCTATTGCCGAAGATGCCTATAGATACATGAAGTTGGATAACAAGAACCAGACCATTGTTGTCAGTGGTGAATCCGGTGCTGGTAAGACCGTCAGTGCCAAGTACATCATGAGATACTTCGCTTCCGTGGAAGAAGAATCGGAATTGGAACAAAAGGTGGGCACTGAGCACAAGTCTGACATGTCAGATGTCGAAAAGCAAATTTTGGCCACCAACCCTATCATGGAAGCTTTTGGTAACGCCAAAACCACCAGAAATGACAATTCCTCCAGATTCGGTAAGTATTTGGAAATCTTGTTCGACAAGAAGACTTCTATTATTGGTGCTAGAATTAGAACGTATCTTTTGGAGAGATCCAGATTGGTCTTTCAACCTTCTACAGAGAGAAATTACCACATTTTTTACCAATTATTGGCTGGTATGAATGAAGATGACAAGGCTAACTTGGGTTTAACCACTGCTGAGGACTTCAAGTACACCAATCAAGGTGGTCAGCCCATCATTGATGGTATCGATGATGCTAAGGAATATGAAATCACCAGAGATGCTCTTTCCTTGATTGGTATAACAGAGTCTAAACAATTTGAAATCTACAAGATTTTGGCTGCTCTCTTACATATTGGTAATATTGAGATTGCTGCTACAAGAAATGATGCTTCGTTATCTTCCGACGAACCAAACTTGGTCAAGGCTTGTGAGTTGTTAGGAATTGATCCAATGAACTTCAGTAAGTGGTGTGTCAAGAAGCAAATTAGTACTCGTACCGAAAAGATCATGAGTAACTTGAACCACAAGCAAGCATTGGTTGCAAGAGACTCCTTTGCGAAGTATATTTATTCTGCATTATTCGATTGGTTGGTCGATTACGTGAACATGGATTTGTGTCCTCCAGAAGTCGAAGCACAAATCAATTCTTTTATTGGTGTTTTGGACATTTATGGTTTCGAGCATTTTGAGAAGAATTCATTTGAGCAATTCTGTATTAATTATGCAAATGAAAAGTTGCAACAGGAATTTAACCAACACGTTTTCAAATTAGAGCAAGAAGAATATGTCAAGGAAGAGATCGAATGGTCTTTTATTGACTTTGCTGACAACCAACCATGTATCAACTTGATCGAAAATAGGCTAGGCATTTTGTCCTTATTGGACGAAGAATCTAGATTGCCCGCCGGTAATGACCAATCTTGGATTGAAAAGATGTACCAAACTTTGGATAAGGAACCAACCAACAAGGTCTTCAAGAAGCCAAGATTTGGTCAAACTAAATTCATTGTTAGTCACTATGCACTTGATGTCACCTATGATATCGATGGATTTATCGAGAAGAATAGAGACACTGTTGGTGAAGGCCACTTGGAAGTTATGAAGAACAGTACAAACGAATTGTTGCAAACTGTTTTGGCCATTATCGAAAAGAATGCCGCTTCCCTCGAGGCCGCTCAACCACAATCTAAGGTTAGATCCATTGCAAGCAAGAAGCCAACCTTAGGTTCCATGTTCAAGAATTCGTTGATTGAATTGATGAAGACTATTGACTCTACTAATGCCCACTACATTAGATGTATTAAGCCAAACGAACAAAAGAAAGCTTGGGAATTCGACTCATTAATGGTGTTATCGCAATTGAGAGCTTGTGGTGTTTTGGAAACGATCAGAATTTCTTGTGCTGGATTCCCAACTAGATGGTCATACGTGGAATTTGCAGACAGATACCACACTTTAGTCCATTCTGACTTGTGGATTAAAGTTATGAGTGGCAATACTACTCAAGAGTCTGTCACTGGATTGTGTAACACTATTTTAAACGAAAACATTAAAGACAAAGGAAAGTATCAATTGGGTAACACCAAGATTTTCTTCAAGGCTGGTATGTTGGCACACTTTGAAAATCTCAGATCAGAGAAGTTGCATAATTCTGCTGTCATGATTCAAAAGAACATGAGAAAGCACTACTACCGTAAGAGATACTTGGAGATCAGAGATTCTCACATCAAGGCTCAAGCATTGATTCGTGGTCACATCAAGAGAGCTCAAATTAAGCGTGAAAGAGAGAATGCTGCCGCCGTTTTGATCCAAACTTTGGTTAGAAGTCACTTAATCAGAACTCAAGTGAAGTCTACTTTCAACTCTATTCTTGTGTTGCAAAGATCTGTCAGAGGATTGCAAGCCAGAAGAAACTTCACGAAGTTGAGATCAGAGAAGTCCGCGTTGACCATTCAGAACGCTTGGAGAGGATACACCGCAAGAAAGACTTACAAGAAGCAAATGAAGGATGTTGTTTTGATTCAATCTTGTTTCAGAAGAAAATTGGCTGGTGCCGAATTGCAAAAATTGAAGGTGGAAGCCAAGTCTGTTAATAAGTTGAAGGAAGTTTCTTATAAATTGGAAAACAAGGTTATTGACTTGACACAATCGTTGACAGCCAAGATTCAGGACAATAAGAAATTGGTCGAAGAAATCTCTAGTTTGAAGAATTTGTTAGAACAACAAGGTGCTGCGCATGAAGCCTTGAAAACTAGAGAAATCGAGTTCAACAAACAGTTTGACAGCCAAAGCGAAGAGCATCAAGTTGAAATTGAGAACTTGAACAAGGAATTAGAATCCATCAAGTCCGAATACACTTCTGCTGAACAAAAGATTGAGCAGTTGACTAAGGAGCAAGCTGAATTAAGACAAGATGTCCAAAGAAACATCGATGACTTGAACAAGGCTAAGGACGCCTTGGTGAAGCGTGACACCATTGAGGTTGATTTGAAGTCGCATATTGAGCAATTGAAGTCTGAAATTGCCACCTTGCAATCGCAGCAAGTTGTGGTTGGAGCTGGAAGCAAAGCAAGAAATGTTAGTGGGAAACGTCATAGTTCTGCATTGGCGTGGAATTCTCCTAATTCACTTGATCATAATTCTAATCGCCCTGTCTCCGTTATTGCTGTTTCTCACGACGAAGATGCAAACGTTGATGACATAAATGACGAATTATTCAGATTGTTGAGAGATTCAAGACAATTACATAGAGAAATTGTGGAAGGCTTGTTGAAGGGCTTGAAGATCCCACCATCTGGAGTTGCTGCAGACTTGACCAGAAAGGAAGTCTTGTTCCCAGCAAGAATCATCATTATCATCTTGTCCGACATGTGGAGATTGGGCTTGACCAAAGAGAGTGAAGAGTTCTTAGGAGAAGTGTTATCTTCTATTCAACAAATCGTTTCTACTTTAAAAGATGATGACGTGATTCCAAACGGTGCATTTTGGTTGTCTAACACTCACGAATTATACTCTTTTGTCTCCTATGCACAACAAACCATCATTGCCAACGATACATTGTCTCATGAAATGAGTGAAGAGGAATTTGATGAGTACTTGAAGTTAGTTGCGGTTGTTAAGGAGGACTTTGAGTCTCTTTCATATAACATCTACAACATGTGGATGAAGAAGATGGAGAAGGACTTGGAAAAGAAGGCTGTTTCCGCCGTCGTCTTGTCCCAATCCTTGCCAGGATTCATGGCTCCAGAGAACTCTCCATTCTTGGCCAAGGTGTTTTCTCCAGGAGTGCAGTACAAAATGGATGACATTTTGAGTTTCTTCAACTCCGTCTACTGGTCCATGAAATCTTACTTCATTGAGCACGAAGTCATGAATGAAGTCATCATCGAATTGTTGAGATTCGTTGATGCTTTGTGTTTCAATGATTTGATTATGAGAAGAAACTTCCTGTCCTGGAAGAGAGGTTTACAATTGAACTACAATGTTACCAGATTGGAGGAGTGGTGTAAGGGTCACGAAATACAAGAAGGTTCCGCCTACTTGAGCCACTTGTTACAAGCTGCTAAGTTGTTGCAATTGAGAAAGAATACCCCTGACGACATCGAGATCATCTACGAAATCTGTTTTGAATTAAAGCCAATCCAAATTCAGAAATTGATTTCTCAGTATTACGTTGCTGATTACGAAACCCCAATTGCACCAAACGTTTTGCAGGCTGTTGCCGACAAGGTGAAGGCAAATGACTCAACCAACGCAGACGACTTGTTCGAGTTGGTTTCCACCGATGGTCATTTCAATGATCCATTTAGAACTATAAACTTGAGACCATTCTCCAGAGTGGAGGCCTATGTTCCAGCATGGTTGAACTTGCCAGTGATCAGAAGAATTGTTGAATTGGTTGCCAAGAATGCTTCTGTCCAAGAGCCAACCCAAGAAGAAGATGGTGCCGCTGGAGAAACTAATATTCCTAATGGAGTTTAAGCATTTTTATTGTCTATATATGTACATGTTATTGTTAAATCCCGTAGAACTCAGGCTAAAATGACGATGAAAGATATTCGAACTTCCTACTTACTTGGAGGCCTCGGCCGGGGTCTTAGTCTTCATCTGCAACGCATGGAGCCCCTTGTTCTTAAACTCGTCGTCCAACAACAGGTAGATGATTCTATGTCTGGAAGGCATGTTCTTGCCCTCGAACTCCGTGCTGACCACCTCCAACCGGAAATGGGACTCGGTGACGTTGGAGGCGCCTCTCAAACCGGCATGATGGACGTGTTTGTGGGAATCGTTGGCCACCTTCAAGTAGGATGGTTTCAAGTTGGAGACCAATTTGTCGATGATGGTCAACTCGATGGGGCCAGGAGTTTCTGAAGACTTGATGATTTCTGGCGCAGTAGCAAACATCCTTCTAGAAGCTATGACTTTCACGGATCTGGAGCCTAAGGATCTAAGCATGGGGCTATACAGCGGAGTCTGTAGTGGAATGATTAATTGGTCGTTTTTTGTACAATGCGAATATGCCCTTGCAATTTTGAAGAAACATGATGTGAAGCCAATTGGCGCTGATCATTTGCAAGGGTGTTTGAACATAGTATACATTGAAATCATGTAGTTCCGGATTGAGTATTGTGATTGGCGGTGCCACTAGAATCTCTTTCCAAAACTTCCCGAGCCTTGGGGATACTGGACGTGTTTTTGACTATGTTTAGCTGCTGAAGAGTGAAACGATCATGAGTGTCAAGAAGGTTCTTCATAGGTGTCTTGAGTGACTTGATCGACTGGGTAAGTAAACTGTAGGTATCGTCCATTGTGTGGTAGTATGTGGAGTATGATGTTAGCGGAGGATACTGTTCTTTATAGGTGTGAGTTGTGGAAGTATTTTTCTACTTAAGGGTATTTCTGTCGCGTTAGATCAAGAACGGTAAATGTGGAGATAAGAGATGAAGAATAGGTAACGATCACTTGAATAAATATGCGCAGAAATGGTTATCGTAAGAGATTATTGTGACAGATTATAAAGGCAGATTATAGTAACAGGTCTCTACATTTACATCGGTCGGAACGCTCGTGAATTCTATGATATGATCTGAATGTTTCTAAGACTCTTCGTTTACTTTCTTCTTTGCATAGACAACAAGTTGTAAACCATGTTCAAGTCCTTGACAGCATCGAAACCAAGGTCTGGGTTGTTCTTTTTGTATATCTTGAGGATATTGCCCAAAATGACTTCCAATTCGATAGGACGGTCGTTGAGGGCATCCACCAACATAGAGGGACGGTATTTGTTAACAGCATCTATGCGCTCGGTGTCACCGACCAAAGAATCGATATTGTCTTGAGAAATTGATCCGCCATGCTCCCCGTAATCGAAGTGCAGCAAGTCATCGTTGGCAGCATGCTTGACTTGGCCCATCATAGGAAGAATCACACTTTGAATGAAACCCTTGTCTTCGAAAAGCCTGCCCACGTCCTTGAGCGTTAAGCAGCACACGCAATTGAACGAGGCATTGTACAAAAGCTTTCTCCACCGGGTCAAGCGGGTGTTGTGGTCGATGGAAATGGAATTGTGGGGGTTGCTCAAAAGGTCCACAAACCGGGCAAGTGACGCCTGGGCCTGTTTGTCTTGCAACCGAGCAAAATCAAATAATCCGTACATGGACCTGTCCGTTCCATATTGGGTGACGTAGCTGTCGACGTTGGTGGAGGAGATATACGACACACCACTGATCAAGTTGACGTCTTGCGCCACCACGTCCCAGTAATGCTCAATGTCAATTCCGTTCTGGACCAACACTATGCTGGTTTCTCTGTTTTCCTTAAAGAGGAAATGCTTGCATGCGGCCACCTCGTCCCAGATGTTGTTTTGCGAAGGAATGGCCTTGGTGGACACCACAATGTAGTCAAAAGGCTCCGAGTCCTTCAACTCCTGCAACGAGCGCACCACGGTGCTGGGCCGGTATCCCTTGATAGAATTGTTGCTTTCATTGGGATCGCCGTTCTTTCTTCTGCCTCCGTAGTCGACGGAGCTGATGGTGTAGCCTTGGGCCACCACCTTGTCGTAAGCAGAGCGGACCACAGCAGTCACCTGCACGTCGGAATTGAGTTGGAGGGAGTAGCTGGCAATGACTCCAACACCTCCCATTCCAAGACATAAGATACGGGTCATTGTGGTGGATTGTGGAGTAGAGTAGCAGTTGGGGTACGGGTTGCCTTTATACTAGGACTGTGCCAGCGGCAATGTGCATTGACCCCAGTTTGTCAATTTTGCCGATGCTCGATCGGGACATTGCAAAAATGTCGCAGGCTGCGTTAGCGCAGAGACATTTTCCAGATCGACTCCACTCCATCACAAACGCGGTCACATGACCTACACTATACTCTAGGACCAGACCACGACATACTACACCGCTTGCCATGGGCGGGTTCAGCGACGACGACGGTGACTCGGCGTTCGACAACTCGGAAGACCCCGAGTTGCTGCAGATCTTGAAGTCCAATCGCGTTTACCTACCCCAAAGGACACTCGATGGCCTAGTATCTTCGGCGTCGACTGCCTCCTCTTCTGTGCCATCAAGACAAGCACAAGCACCACCATTGCCACCATTGAACATTCCAACACACCATAGCATGGACAATGAAGCTCTCCAATCATACATATACCCCACTAACTTCGAAATCAGAGACTATCAATACAATGTGGTCCGCAGAGCCTTTTTCGATAACATCTTGATCGCCTTGCCCACTGGTTTGGGTAAGACCTTCATAGCATCCACCGTGATGCTAAACTTCTACCGCTGGTTTCCAAATGCTAAAATTATTTTCATGGCACCAACGAAGCCGTTGGTGGCCCAACAAATCAAGGCGTGCTGCTCCATCACCGGACTTCCAGCCACGGATGTGGCCATTCTTCTTGACAAAACGCGTAAGAATAGAGGTGATATCTGGGATTCCAAGCGAGTGTTTTTCACCACGCCTCAAGTGGTCGAAAACGACTTGGCGTCAGGCTTGGTGGACCCGAAATCCATCTGCTTATTGGTCATTGATGAGTCTCACAGAGCCAAAGGAAATTATGCCTACAACAACGTGGTGAAGTTCATGAACCGGTTCAACAAATCGTACAGAATCGTGGCATTGACCGCAACGCCTGCGTCCGACGTGGAGGGCGTTCAAGAAATTATAGACAATTTGCAAATCTCGAAAGTGGAGGTACGAACTGAGCGCAGCATTGACATAATCAAGTACATGAAGCGCAAAAGGATAGAGAGGCGTTTGATCGGACAGTCACCAGAGATAATCGAATGCATAGACCTTCTTTGCACTGCAATAGAGCCGGTGTTGAAGTTGGCAAACGAGAGAAAAATCTACGATATGACCGACCCCCTGAAAATCAACTTCTTTCAATGCATGGATGCTTCAAAACGGTTGGTAATGAATAAGTCCATACCCGAGGGGTTGAAATGGTCCAATTTTTTCATTCTCCAGCTATTAGGAGTAGTGGGACAATGCCACAGACGGTTGAATACATACGGCTTGCGTTCGTTTTTCTTGTACTTCAACGAGAAGTATTTGGAGTTCAAAACAAAATGGGAAAAGAAAAAGTCCAAAAATAAGTTAGCGGCGGATTTTTATCTCCATGAACTGGTGACAATGCTTATAGAAAGATCAAAAAAGTTCTTGGACGACAAAGAAATTCAAAACCATCCTAAGGTTGAAGCTTTGATAGAAGAAGTCCATGAGTTTTTTGATGGAGCATCGAATGATTCAAAAGTTATCATCTTTACAGAATTCAGAGATTCTGCATTGGAGATTGTACAAAGTATAGAAGCTCTAGGAAATGCTTTGAAGCCACACATTTTTATTGGTCAAGCCAAAGAGAAGGACCGTTTTGATGAAGAAAACTTCGGAAACAAAAAAAAGAAAGGAAAGGCTAATGGAACAACAAAGGGTAAGAGTCGAAAGAACAAAGCACTTGTGGACGAGTCTGAGGGTGATTCTAGAACTAGTTCTGAGCAGGCGCAGACCAACGGTATGAATCAAAAACTTCAAAAGGAAATCATCAAAAAATTCAAAGAGGGTGAGTACAATATATTGGTTGCGACTTCAATTGGTGAGGAAGGTTTAGATATCGGTGAGGTTGATTTAATTATTTGTTATGACTCCACAAGTTCTCCCATTAAGAATATTCAGCGTATGGGTAGAACCGGTCGTAAGAGAGATGGAAAAGTTGTCTTATTATTCTCGGGAAACGAGGAGGCAAAATTTGATAAGGCAATGGGTGGATACGAATACATTCAACAGCACATCATGAAAGGAAATTTGATAATGCTTTTCGCACAAAATCGGATCATTCCTTCTAAGATAACCCCTCAAGTCAAAGAAACATTCATAGAACTTCCTCAAGAAAATCTAGAGTTGGATGCTGTTGACAACGAAGATGAAATCATTCGAATTGCTACAACATATATGATTGGAGGGAAGAAGTCCAAAAAGGCTGGCAAGCAAAAAGCTAAGCCGAAGAAACGATTCAATATGCCCGATGACGTGGTGACAGGCTTCCGCTCTGTTACGAGCATGTTGCAAGCTGAAACAGAAAAGCCCAAAACTGCAAAAAACACCCTTGACATAATTCTAGATTCGGATAGTGAACCCGAAGATTTGTTGCTCAAATTGCCAACACATACAACATCTTCAAACTGTACAGATGACAAGAACCCACCTATTCTGGAAAATGCAGTGACGATCAATTCTAAGTCTAATCGGATTGATTCCGATGAGTCTGACCAATTTACGAGCGACGAAGAAATAGATAAGATTTTGCAAACATCTACGAATAAGGCAAATAAGAAAGCCTTGCCAGCAAGTTCCAATACTAATTCTGTTGGATTGAGCTCTAAGACTGGACTGAAAAGAATCTCAACAGCACCGGATTACTCACAACAAGTCCGGAGCAAAAAACCAACTCTTGGAGTAAAAAGACAAAAGCCTACACAGCCAGCCCAAAGGACTCCTAGTGGTAATGGAATAGTGGAGCAATTAATGCAACACGTTATTAAGAGCAAAGCCAAGACAAAAGCAATAATAGATGATTTGGAATTGCCAGAATATGAAGTTTCAATGGTAAAAGATTCGAATCCTTCGCTTAATGATAGGCATAGTGAGAAGGAACAGGTCAAAAAGCCATCGGATTGCCAGTCCGAAGTAATAATGGACGATTTAGAATTGCCAGACTATGAGGTTTCTAAATTAGACGATAACGATATTCACCCCAGTGAAACTCACAACGACTTAGACCTTGCAAAAAAGAATTCTCTGTCACAAGGTAAAGGAAATGATCTGGCACGATCAGATGACGAGGATATGTTTGATGATGGTTTGGATGAAGAATTGATACGTATTTCGGGAGAAAGCTTATCATCTGAAATTCAAACTCCAATCTCCAGCCTTGGTGCCAATCGCAAACATGACCTATCAAAGGACCTGTTTGAACCTAGCGAAGGACTTCTAAATGAAGAGGAGCAGTTTGAGCTATTCACATCATATTTCACCGTCATCAATCCCGAGAATATGAAAGATTCATACGATCCGTCTCATGGAATTCACCAAAATGGAGGTAAATGGGTAGCTTCTCATGGCCCCATTGAACATAGCAAAACGAGTATGCTCCTTTTCAAGGTTCGAGAACCTTGTGACGTTTTGAAACATTCAAATATTTCCACTTCTTCTGATAACTCACGCTCCTTGGAAGGCATAATAGATCCAAGGAGTTAGTAGCGTTATATACAATTTTATTAATGTCTTTTTGCACCTGTTTTCACAGTAACTATTTTGCAGCTATAATTTGTCTTGGAAAAGTTACCCGGACGTAATCTACGACTATATAAGTCTGAGAAAATGCCCATGTATTTCCTTTTCTTCTTCATCTTTATGCAGGGGCATTACGTGTATCAGTGAGGATTCGTCCGAGATCATGTTTTTGCTGGTTGAAAACTATACCTGACAACTCCTTCTGGTTGTGGCCTTGTGTCACGAATCTTAAGGGAATTTTTGGCAAATTTCTGTTGTTTCCATCCTTGGTTGGAACATCCTGAGGGGATTATCTGATTGAGTCAAGTTCTTGAACTTGTTTGGTTCATAAACGTCAAAGAACGGTACATGAGTTCTCTGTACTACTGTATCAATCGTTCGACTCTTCTTTGAAGGTCGTGTTCAGTGAGGTCATTGAAGATATACCCGTAAACCACTTGTGCAATCATCATTTCCAAACTTTCTAAATAGCACTTTATTATATGCTCGGAGTACCTTGGAACCTTCTGATTTCATTCTGTGTTTCAGCTCTCGCCTTGTGCCTCGCTCGGCCTAGCTCTCCGTGCTAGGTCTTGAGCTGGATACTTTATTCTTGTCTACTTGAATACTTGTAAAGGGCCAAATTGACAAGATTTCCTTTGAGTGCGATGACACCAAGGTTTTACTGGATGGTGGCATTGTAATTATAAATCTTAACATTGTAGAACTCTAACTTCTCCTCTGACTTTTCTCCCTGATTGCTGTAATCTAAAACTCGCCTTTTCCATTGTCGCAGTTGCCGATGTGTGTACCTTGAAAATTTTAGAACTTGACTGGAAACTACATCATAGCACTATGTTCAAGAAATTCACCAAGGAGGACGTGCACTCTCGTTCAAACATCAAGTCTTCTGCCCAGAGAGGCTTGAAGAGCACCTTTGTTTCACAATTTGAGGGTATCGAGCCTGTTATTGATGATTTGATACCGAAGAAGTCCCAAGCCATATTAATCAAGTGTGAAGACAAGATCCAATTATACCTGGTGGACAACGAGATTGTGTTGTTCCAACACTTCGACGACTTGATTCCAACCTTGAAGGTTGTGCAGAAGTACCCAGATTGCTTCCCCAAGGTGCAAGTTGACAGAGGAGCCATCAAGTTCGTTTTGTCCGGCGCCAACATCATGTGTCCTGGTTTGACCTCGCCAGGTGCCAATTTGCCTGAAGAAAACTTGGAAAAGGGAGCTATTGTGACCGTCTACGCTGAAGGTAAGGAAAATGCATTGGCCGTAGGCAAGTTGCTCATGAGTACCGATGAAATCAAGTCTATTAACAAGGGCCACGGTATTGAGCTTTTACATTATTTGGGTGATGGTTTATGGAATCATTCCGAATGATTGCATCTAGTGTACATCTTAACATATATACATGTTTTGGTTCTGTTGGAATCCGTAATTGTCCAAAAGGGACAGTGAATCATGTAGAAATTCTTCAACTTTTAATGAAGTTGAATCGAACTCGTTCACGTAATAATAGACTTGGAAATTCAATATAGGGGTCTTCAAGTGTTTAGAGATGACACCCTTGAGTCTTAGTACTGAATTACCAAGCAAGAACGTGCAGGCGACTTTTCCTGAAGGAAGATTCAAACATAGAGTCAATTCTTTGGAAGCAATGGTCCTCTGTGACCCATTGCTCTCATATTTGTGGTCTTTAATATTGTGCTTCTTTAGAAGAAATTCCCACCTATTTCTGCTTTTGTTGTAGTGATATTCATTTTGCATTACCTTTGAAATGAAGAATAACTCGGAGTTCAAAATTTCTTCTTCATTGATATATGCCCCATTGAGCTTATTCAAACCCATCAGAGATGTTTTATGCGTGCATCCTAATCTTGCAATCAAGTTCAATGTCATATCATCTATGGAAATATCATCGAAGAGAATATTTCCGTTAATTCTGAGTTCCCTCAAATTTTCAAAGGAATCTCTGAGATTATCAACCTCGTCCCAATTCTGAATCAGATTGTGTCTCATATCCAAAGATGTAATGCCGGGATAACTATGAGGTTTTATCCGATTGATTTTATTATTGGAGAGATCAATTGAATTGAGCGTTTTTGGTAGACTGGGGATGGTGGTCAAGGCGTTGAATGAAAGATCGAGTAGTGTTATAGTTGAATGCAATTCCAACTTCAGGATATCTGCATCTGTGTATCTGTTTGCGGCCAAGTATAGTTCCTGAAGATTAGGAAAACACGGAAGCAATGCATTGACCTTGGATATAGATATCATAGTTGAGGTCAAATGTAAAGTTTTCAAGGTGGGTAAAGAAAAATTTGAATTGAAGGGCTCAAAGAATCGATTTCCGCTCAAAATCAATGTATGCAATGACGGGAGTTTCTCCACGATGATTCGAACAGCGTTGAAATTATTAATGAGGTTGAATCTGATGTCCAAATACCCGAGTTTGGACAAGTGGTCAAGAGTTTGTAGTGAAGTAGAGGCTTCATCCACTGCACTGTCAATTTGTGCACGTTGAAGCGAAATGGATGTCAAGTTCTTTAGATCTGATTGTTGGTGGTTTAAACGGTCGAAACCGTAACTTTCCACATGCTTGGATCCGAATTGAATGTCCTGGAATTGGAAATGCAGAGAGTATTTAAGAAGGACGGCGTCTGTGAAGGAGCGACGGACTTGGGAGATCTTCTTACTGGATGCTTTCATGAAGGAACCAGATCCGGGAACCCATACGGAGAAGTACTGAACGTCTTCTAGAACTCCGTTGTTCTTGCCTCTTTCGGGCCGATCCCATTCGATTCCAAGGGCCACGACATCGGCGCCCCAAATGTGCGGAGGAAGATGGCCAACAAAGCGGACTGTTGCTAGTTCACCTTCGATTTCCACTCGATCATTCACCACATAGCTCATTTGACACTACTATTTTCTGGTGTGCATAGGTGCAAAATAGAGGTGGAAGAAGCAGTACCGATGCAGTAGAAGGAAGTGGCCGATACGGCGACAGAAAGGGTGGGAAATATGGCAGGCAGGATATAGCTTTACGAGCTAGGTGCTGACAACAACGGTATAGGTGGCGAAATTGGAATTTTCTTGAAGAATGCCACTACCATAACTACTATACTATGAGACGGATGGTGCCTAGTGACACCATGCAGGGCAAGAGTCAGATAAAGTTTACACCACTGCCACATGACCAGTGCGGTCCATCACACCATCGGCTTTTTGATGACATCACCAGGACGTTTTACCCCACTCTACTTCAGCCCAACAAACGGTTGGTTGGATCGGGAGCAAACAATATAAGCAAGGCTCCCGCCGGTATATCGGCCAAACATTGGGTACCGAAATGAGGGGGAGAAGAAAAAGAGTGGAAAAACAAACTACAGGAGAACAGTGAAGTAGAATTATACCGCGGAAGAATAGCAATAACTGTGTAGATGGAGTCTTTGGGAGGAGAACAGCATTGAAGTAGAAAGAAGGCAGTGGCTCTTATTACCCCCAACAAGAATCAAAGGGCATCAAGTCGCGGTCAACACCACCTGTCTAGTCTCACACTAGCCAGGCGGTGTGCTATTCTCAGCAGAACAAAAGTGGGTCCAAGGCACGAACGAACGTGAAATGTCGCATCGCTGGATTCCGACTCCCCTCACCTTACACTCCTACGGCCCATCCAGATCCCTTCGCAGCCTCGGGGCCACCAGACTGCTCTATAGCTAGAAAGCTCCAACGCCTGCGCTCCTCCTTCAAGTTGTTCAAGTTGCTCCAGACCACACCGCGTGGTCATCGTTTCTTGGCCTCGAAATGGACAAGCGGAGTGCGTTTTTCCACTACCTTCACATCGCCGATATCTCCAGGTCTTGGTATCGGGAGTTGCGGAAACACCATGCCCGCTTCCTATTGGCTGATCCGCCGTGCTCTACCCCATCCCCACTTGCCAGTCTCCTGGCAACCAACAATCTCGCAGTTGTAGATTGTAGATAATATGCTTCCGATCTATTGTTCTACGGCGCCGCCGAAACAGTGGTGCGTTAGTCACGTGACTCCCTTCGACATGATTTTCTCTGGCCAGGCGGTTGCACTCAACCACATCCTCCAGACTCCGCCGTCCCACTCCCTCCAGCAGGCTCCCCATTGCAGACCCCGGACCCCCACCCCCTCCGTCTGCCTCTCCATTCCAGGCCTGTTTCCCCCACTTTCCCCGCGCCTCTACGCCTGTCGTGTGTCCCGTTCATGCCAGGTACATGCAACTACCCACTACCCTGAGCTGCTAAGGAACTCCACCGCCAGTGGCCAAACCCGCCTTTTGGACCATGACGCTCATCAACGGCCTCGACCGGACCATGTCCACCCATAGAAACTCCATAGTGTTGTCCAAAACCGCCACGCCCACCACGGGCATTTCCACCACTGAACCGATAACTCCCACGCTCACCTCCAGCGAGCCGCCACTGGAAAAGTTAAATAGCCCCACCATCTCGCCATTGGGGTCCCCCAAGCTCGGCGACGACAAGGACTTGCGCTACAACTTGTTCGGCAAGGTGACGGGCCTCCTCCACCGGTCGCTCGACAGATCTCGCGCTGGTTCGGTGAGCTCGCAGAAAGACTCCGGCGTCAACGAGGACCAGAAGTCCATTTCCGAGTCCACTCTCAAGCGCACCTCCACGCCATCGTCGCCAACCATCCACTTGCGGTCTCCCAGCCCCATGCGCTATCTGATGGGCGAGCTCAAGCCCTCCCAGGTGCCCTCCCCTGTCAAGGAGACCAACAAGGTCTACCTCGAATACGACCCCATCAACAAGAGAAGGGTGCTCAACACATACGAAATCCTCCGCGAAATAGGTAAGGGCGAGCACGGAAAAGTCAAGTTGGCAAAGGACTTGATTAACAACCAACTTGTGGCCATCAAGATCGTCAACCGGAGGTCCAAGAACTATCGCCCTCGCTTCAGAGGCAATTCGTCCTCCACGCAAGCCCAACTCAACGAGTCCGAACTCAAGATTAAAAGGGAAATCGCCATCATGAAAAAATGTAACCATAAGCATATTGTCAAGCTCATCGAGGTGTTGGACGACTTGAATTCGTTCAAGATCTACTTGGTGCTTGAATACTTGGAAAAGGGAGAAATCCGCTGGAAGCGCTCTAAGCGACTCGAACCATCCGAGACCCAAAACTCCGATGACATCCCCTGTCGTGGAAATCGCCAAAGAAAAATCTCAATTCACAGCTACGATCAGCACGACGAAACTCAAGACGACTACTTGTTGTCAAACGAATTTTTGCCCAATCTCACTTTCAAACAAACCAGAAAAATTTTCAGAGATGTTTTGCTCGGCTTGGAATATTTGCATTTGCAAGGAATAGTTCATAGAGATATCAAGCCCGCAAACCTTCTCGTTAATTCGGATAATGTTGTTAAAATTAGTGATTTTGGTGTTTCATTTGCATCTTCTTTGGGTGAAAAAGATGAGGGTAACCTCATGGATGAACTCGAGTTGGCTAAAACAGCCGGTACTCCTGCATTCTTTGCTCCTGAATTGTGTCAGACCAACTTCTCTTCCGATGGCAATTCCAAAAATTCTGTATCAGCATCATCATTGGAAGCCTTAAAGAATCAGCAATTCACCCTCACCAAAGTACGCCAAAAAGTTGACTACAAGATAGATATATGGGCCTTGGGTGTGACTCTTTACTGTTTACTATTTGGAAAGGTTCCCTTCAATGCTGATTCTGAATTCGAATTGTTCCATGTGATCGTCAATCAAAAACTAGAATTTCCAAAGAGCAGATTTGATTTTAACTCTCCTGCTGAGGTCACCGAGTCAGAATTCGACTTAGCAAAGGACTTGCTCACTAAAATGCTCGACAAGAATAGTTCTCTGAGAATTGAAATAAGAGACATAAAGACTCACCCTTTCACCTTGATGGGTCTCGAAGATGATTTTGAGCTGTTGAATGATTTACTTTACTTCAACAATAAGGAAGAAGCTGGTTTACTTGATTTCAACATCGAGGATACGGAAAAGAATGATATCATTTCCAAGGATGAAATAGACAATGCTGTCGTTGGTATTGGAGCTAGAATCAAGAAAAGTCTTGTTAAAGCGATTAAAGCAAGCGGAGGTAAAGATGTGGATATTAAAGAAAAGTTTGCTGCATTGCAATTAGAGCATTCGAGAAGTACTTCAAGTGAAGATTCTTCGGGCAGCAACTCCAATTTCAACTCTTCCCTAAAGTTGGCCAGTAGCCATAATCATTCATTGATCCTTTCCGAGGAATTAAACATCTCAACACTGCCCTCTGGTTACCAATCCAACCACAAAGGCTCTGAACTCTTTAGTCCACATGTTCCTTCCAATCTTTCCCAACCTCAATTCTATTATTCTAGTCAAAAATCATGTTCTTCATACTCCATTGCTGGTATCAGGGAGGGAAGAAATCCAAGTTTGGTCTTGCAAGAAGTTATTGACTCTGAAAATTCCGCTTCAAGTCGAAGAGGAAGTTCAGGAGGAGTAAGCGAAGCACCTCAAATCGAAACTAAGCGAAATGTTGGAGGTGATGTATATCTTAAAAATCAGTCTGCCGTGGATGCATTCAGAGGAATCCAACAAGAAGATGACAAAAGACGTCGTTCTTCGAGTATCTTTTCTAATTCAACATCTACACCAGGTGCAACCAAAAACTCAATATCATCACAAGGCGGACAAGATGAAGTTTTGACTCCAAATTCCATCAATGCGCCAAAGCTTCCTAATGTTGCAGCGCCAATTCCAGTCCCTGCTTCATCGAAATTGAACATCAACTCAAATATGAATCACTACGCAACGAACCAAAAGTCCTCCGCTTCACAATTAAAGGTGGGCCATCTTGCTTTATCTGAAGAGGTAAGGCCGTCATCAGTAATGTCACTTCCATTAAGCGAAAGCTTTGATTCATTGGATAGTATAAATGATAACTATCTCCTTCTCAAATATCAAGAATATTCTAAACAGGGTCCAAATGGTTTCAATGCAAATAGGCGTGCTAGTACCCTGTCACAATCTGACAGTAACCTAGTACAACACTCAAAGCACGTTGGAGATCCTATCGAATCAATTAACCAAAAGTTTCAAGCCTTCGACCTTAATAACCTGATGCACTCTAAGGGAATCAAGTTCGACTTTGATGAAGAGGAAAAGGTACAAAGAGAAGAGGAACTGGAAGGCATAGCACCAAAATCGCGGCCATTCTCTGCCATGTATTCTCGAGGCAGTTATTCTAGTTCGTCATCAGGATCATGTACCAGTGATAGTGGAAGCGAAAGCGAGAGTGACGAAGAGGGCAATTTAACTTTGGCATTCAGCTCCAAAGTGGCTGCTCCTTCACGCCCCAAGTTTCTCAGCTTGGATAACCGTGCTAAATCCCACGATTCCAACTTGCCTCGCTTAATCAAGAACCTGTCGCACAACGTTCCGGTTATTTTCCCGGACAGTGGTGCAGACTTTGAAGATGTTCCAGCGGGCTTGATTTCAAACGTCCCTCGAACAAGTATATCAGGAGCATCATTCATGGCACCTTCCATATCCATGGCATCCACAGATTCTAATATTACCATTAGGGGAGGACAGACACCAGCCATTCGGTTTGAGCTTCCTCATCAAACACAAGGAGCTAGGCATCCTGGAATAAACAGCACCATAGCCCCACGTCAAGAACAAGCACGTCCCGCGGAACAAGTGAGAACCATTCTGATGCCAACCGTTCCAAACAAAGGGAATAACTTGCGCAAGAACATCTTCAACAACCAGTTCAACAACCATTACAAGAAGGATCCGATCTATTCGCCATTCCCCAATGCAGTGCACGAAGGCAACAACAAGGATGATATCACGCATGCCAGCTCTGAAAAGCATATTAACAACCGGCCCAGCTACTACCGCTCCAACTCCGTATCCTTGGGTATATTACAGCATCGCCCTCTGAACCCGCCAGAGCAGGCCTAACATGACGGAGATGCGAACGGGGGAATTGAACCGATTGGCTTGATCTGTCTAATGCAGTCTATGCCATCTGAAAGTCTATGCCAGACCTAATTCGTAACTATAGACGAGGCTATCGCTATCTGTAATCGCAACCTGTAGTTTCACCATACTTTTCATACTGTGACGCCTGCACGACTACGCTCACCACTTTTTGATTTTGTTTGTTTACACATCAGACGATATAATTTTCGAACTAGTTTCACTCCTGTTACAGCAATATACTTCTCTCCTGTGCTTAAATTGGACTGTTTTCTTCAGTATTTCCACTAAAGAACTTTACCATCTACCATATTTTCCATCTCTGATTGGTCGAAAGCGGAGCCTGTCGTGCAATGTCGTCAGATCAACCGCCTAACAAGGATGACATTCGGGGTCAGTTGTCAGACATCCAGAAAAGGCTCTTCCACAAGAAGTCTGACCGATCCTTAAAGGCCTCCAATGAGGCCAAAAATGACCAAGAGAATGTATTTGCATTGCCTCCTTTACCAAAGTCCTACAGCAGCTCGAGCGGATCATCGTCAAAGAAGCCTTCACGCACGTCCGTTCCAGCCATGTCTGCCCTCACACACGCCACCCCCACGTTGGGTCCGGAAACCAAAGGAAATGATATGAACTTTGTTGTTGGCTTGAGTGAAAATCTTTTGGGTGAATGCCGGCGTCTCACGGCTGAGAACCAGAAGTACAAAAGCAAGTTGAAGGCGTCCATGGACGACATCCAGATCTTCAAGGATGAAATTTTCAAGCTCAAGAATTCGAGAACCCACCAAATCAATAACGAAAGCGATTTGAAGGACAAGAACTGGGAGTTGGAATCGAATCTAATCAACCTTAATGATCAGGTGTCTTCACTCAACACCAACAAGGAAAGGTTGAGCAAATTGAACCAAGAGTTGGTCGTCAAAGTCAACTCTCTTCAAAAAGAGAATGACAATCTTTTGGCCGAAAATCAGACAGTGTCCAAAAATTACGAGACGTTGAAGTCGAATTTCAATAAAGAAATCAACGACTTGAATGAACGGATCGAAGGTTTAAATGACGAAAATGATCGTTTGCATTTGAAACTCAGTGATTCCAAAGAAAATAAGCTGTTCTCTGTCGCCTCAGAAAATGATCACTCCAATACCCAGTCAGCATTAACCATTGGCGATGATTCTGATAACGAGTCGATTGATTTTGACAGTATGCTTATCGATTCTCAGCCATTCGAAATCCCTAATGGTGACCCTAGCAATCCACACCTCGAAATTGAAAATTTAAGAGCAACTCTCATACACTCAAATAGAACTATTGCAAAGTTGAGGTCAACTTTATTAAAGTCCAGAAAAGAAGAGCATTCCCTTCAGCAGCAGCGTCTGAGAACTCCTATGAAATTACAGCAATTCAAATCGAACAAGAAAATGCTCTCCAATAGTGAAATCAAAGCTAATCTGTCTCGTGCTTTTGGCGTGTCTCCAGTAAAGAGAAACTCAAAATACATTGTTATAGACAACGAAGAAGAAGATAATGCAACGAAAGATGGGGAAACATGGGAGGATTTTATTGGTAATGATCTTAATACCCCAACTAAGCCAAGATTAATAGCTGATCCTAATCTTTCGGACGCAGAATCATCTCATAGTAGAAGTCACAATGTTACGGCTATTACCGGTGACTTCAATATACCCTACTTAATTGAATCCGATTCTTCTGATTCTGAATCCGACAAGAAAACGACCTTTGCAAAGCAGAACGCCATGTTGTCGAACGAATTAAATTCTGCATCCTCTAAAAAGCAAGTCGAAAGCTATGCTACTGCTAATAATTTAATAATGATACCCTATGATAAATATGAGGAGCTCTTAGGAAACGATATCAACTCAATTGACAACAAAAAATTAATTGACACAGCAAAAGCCAAGGGTTATACTATTATGGATAAGGAAGAGTATGAAACCTTGGTCAGCGATGACGAAATGAAGAAAAGATTACTTGCACAGGGCTTGGTTACACTTCCTACGGACGAACTTGAAGACTTGAAACACTTCAAAGATTCATATGAGAAACCATCAATAGAATACTTGAAGTCGAATGCTGGGAGCATGCAACATGAGGTTGTAAAATCTTCTGAGTTGGCTGCGTTGATGAAATCCCAAGCAAGCTACTCCAATCCAACCAGCACTTATTTGATGGCGAAGTGCTCAGAACAAGGTTTATATCCTTTGTCTAAGGATGAGTTCCAGAACTACCAAAAGATTGCCGCAGAGCATGAAAAACCTGACAAGAACTATTTAACTAAGAGAGCCAATGAGTTAGGTTTGATAGTATCTACATCAAAAGTGTACGATGAACTTTTCAATCTTGCACATGAACCCTCAGCTGAGCATGTGATGTCTAAGGCAGCATCTCACAACTTGGTTACTTTAACTCACGATGAGCATAATTTGCTCAAAGAGCCACCTATTGATGTATTGAGTCAACAAGCGAAGACATTTGATTCTGTGTTGTTACCACAGACTGAATATGATTCATTATTACATCCCTCCGCTGATATTATCAAGTCACACGCTAGAAATTTCGATTTAATGACAGTTCCAAAAGATGAATACGAATCTATACAAGAATCTTTGGCTAACCCTTCTTTGAAATATCTTGAAGACAATGCACATGCAAAGGGTCATGTCTTGGTCGTAAAAGATAAAATGGATGAAATTTTGAATAGTATTGACAAACCTGAGATTTCATACCTATCCAAGAAAGCAGAAGCTTTGGGCCATAAAGTAATTGAAAATAATGAGCTTCTTAATTTGTCCAAATTGGCGAATCAACCTCCATTGAATCATGTGAAGATTCAGGCAGAAAAACATAATTTACTCACCCTAAGCAAGGATGAATACACTACTTTGTATAAGCTAGCAAATGACCCAACCATTGAGCACATAAAATCAAAGGCAAATGCAAGAGGCTTTGAGGTTGTGAAGGAGCCTGATTACAAGGACCTCGTGCGTAAACTAGAATCGCCAACTCTTGATGAAATTACAGCTCATTCAGAAAAACTAGGTTACGCAATAATTGGGAAGGAAGATCATGACATGTTATTAAACAGCGTGAACTCTCCTTCAATTGATGAAATAACCATTCGAGCAAAGGCCAACGAACACGTTGTTATCCCTGAGTCGAAGTATTCAAGCTTGCAGGCCTTAGCACATAGTCCTGATCTTGAGCATTTACGCGAGCGAGCTGCTGCACACGAGCACGCTATTATCCCAGCCGAGGAGATTGAGACCATTAGACGTATGGCGAATGAACCAGATTTGAAGCACGTCCAAAGCAAAGCAGCTGTACTCAATCATAGATTAGTTTCAGAAGAGGATTATAAGGAACTCGAAACATTGGCCCATGAGCCTGATATTGAGCATTTAGTTTCGAAGGCTTCTTCACTTAATCATGTTGTCGTTCCGGGACACGATTACAATATTTTATCGAACAATGCCAATAAGCCAAACATCGATCATCTCAAGAGCAAATGTGAACAAATTGGTTATTCATTATTGCCTAATAATGAGTATGACGAGTTAAAGAGATTGTCTAATGATCCAACTGTCGATGAAATGAGCAAGCTTGCTGCAAAGCATGATCATGCTATTATCGGAAACAACAAACTTGAAGAATTAAACAGAAAGGTATGTCAACCCACTCTTGAAGAAATTCAATTTTTGGCTAAAGAGCAATTGAATGTGGTAATTCCTGAAGTTGAATTGAAGGAATTGAACGATAAATTAGATTCTCCGCCACTTGAATACTTGATAAGTAAAGCGGAAATCGTTGGGCACAAAGTTCTAAAGAGTGACCACCTCGATAAACTAGAAGAAGATTTGAAAAATCCCACGAGAGATTATCTCGAAGGCAAAGCAAGATTACTTAACTCTGTGCTTATTTCAGAAAAGGAGTTGCAAGACTTGACCTCAAATGCAAATGATCCAAGTATTGACCAGTTGAAACACCATGCCTCAAGGTTGGATTTTGAAGTATTATCAAAGAGTAGTGTCGAAAATTTGACGAATTTGGCACATTCGCCAAACTTCGAACACATTGAGAAAGTTTCAAAGTCTCTTGGATTTATACCTATAGCTGAAAAGGAGCATGAGAAATTATTAGAATCCGTGAAAAATCCTAAGAAGGAACAATTGCTTGAAAAGTTGCCATCCGTTGGTTTGGTTGGTGTTGAACAAAGTGAATACGAGAAACTTTTAGATCAAATCAAAAATCCTTCTATTGAATATATTCACAAGAAGGCTAGTACTTTGAGTTTGGTAGCTTTACCTGAAAAAGATTATCAAAGTTTGAAACAAGAAGCAGAAACCCCCACTTTAGAGCAACTTAATGACAAGGTAGCAAAACAATCTTCAGTTATAATTTCAACTGAAAAATTCAAAACCTTGACAGATTCATTTGAAAATCCTTCAGATGATTTCTTGAACCAAAAGGCTGCTACTCAAAACAAGGCCTTGGTCGAGAAGAGTGTTTTACACCAATTGGAAAACTCCTTTAATTCCCCCGACATAGAATTCCTAAAGGAGAAGGCTGGATTACTAGACCAAACTGTTGTTAAAAAGAGTGACTATGAAAGAATCCTACAACTAGCAGAAAATCCTGATCTCTCGCATATAAAGGAAAAGGCATTGAAATTGGACTTAACTGTATGCAAGCAAGATGAATTTGACAATTTACTGAAATTGGCGAATAATCCTACCCAAGAGCATATTGAAAGCACAGCAAAACGTTTGGATTTGATAGTATTACCATCAGAGACCCACGAAGAGCTTAAGAGAAAATCTGAAAACCCCACCTTGGAAGAAATTGTTGATCGAGCAGAACAGTATTCTTATTCCGTTCTCAGAGAGTCCGACCTTGAGGAATTGAAGCTGAAAGCCCTCAACCCTTCGGTTGATTACATCAAATCTGTCGCTGAAGAAAAGGGATTGTTGGCTCTAGAAAAGTCTCAACATGACACGTTGGTTACACTCGCCCACAACCCACCCAGGACACATGTTGAAGAAATGGCACGCAAGAATAAGCTTGTGGCTGTTTCAGATTCAGAATTAGACAACATGAAAAAATTGGCATTTGAACCACATGTTGAACATATTTCTGAGAAAGCAAAATCCTTAGGTTTGGTTGTAATTGAAAAAGATGAACACAATAAGTTGTTAGAGCCAACAATGAATGATATTCAGAAGCATGCTGACAAGTTTAACAGCGAAGTTGTGGATAGAAAAACGCATGAGGAATTGACGAAGACTGTCAATTTCCCTTCCAAAGAATTTATTGTTGAAAAGGCTAAATCTCTTGGTTTGATTACCATGTCTACTAGGGAGCACAGCGAGCTCTCTAATAAGGCAAACCAACCAGACAAACTGCATATAATTGAAAAGGCTACTGCTGTTGGTTTAGTTGCCATGCCCATCCACAAGCATGAACAGATTCTAGAAAAACTTAATTCCCCAACTAAGGAGTACTTAAAAGAAAAGGCTTTAATTTCAAATGATGTTCTTGTACCAAAGAAGGAGTACGACGAGTTGTTAGAACTCAAAACTCAACCAGATCTAGACTTCTTGGTTCAGAAGGCAAAGATATTTGATTCAGTAATTATTAAATCAACTGAATTTGACAAACTTCAAAATAATACGAAAAGTCCAAGCATTGAATTCCTCAAAGAGAAGTCACTTGGTTCAGGACAAATTCTTTTACCCTCTCATGAATACGATAGTTTGCTCAAATCTGTCAATTCCCCAACTCTTGAGGAGCTAAAGTCCAAAGCGATGGTTTTGAATAGCACAATTATCTCTAATTCTGAGTACAATTCAACATTGGAAAAGTTAGCCTCGCCATCAATTGAATTCCTTCGGTCAAAAGCCCAAAAATTAGATCACTTTGTGATCTCTACTGAAGACCATCAAAAATTAACGGACTTAGTTTCGTCGCCTTCACGTGAGCATATTGAAGAGAAGGCGGAATCTGCTGGTTTAATTGTTCTTCCAAAGAACGAGTATGAGGATTTAATACAAAAGGTGAATTGTCCAACTGTCCAACAACTTGAAACTTATGCTGAAGCTCATGATATGAGTCTTGTTGGAAACCAGAAGTTGAAGAACTTGCAAGATAATGTCGATAATCCAACTAAAGAGGCACTCGTCATAAAATCGAAGAAATTCGGTCTAGAATTAATTGACACTAATGAACTCATGTCCTTGCGTGCTTCCTTAACGAACCCATCGGTGGAATTTTTAAAGGAGAAAGCAAATGCCAATAATTTGGAATTAATTGATAAAGAAGAGTTAACTATATTGCAATCAAATTCCGCTAATCCTTCATTAGAAAAATTAAAGGACCACGCCAATAGAGCAAACCATACTTTGTTGAAAATTGAAGAGTATAAGAATATGAAGAAGGCGCTTGATGAACCTAGTCTTGATTATATCAAGCAAAAGGCGGGAATTCAATCGCTCGTGGTTATTCCTGAGAAAGAATATGATAATTTGGTAGATCCAAACAGGGAATCCATCGTCGAATCTGCAACTAAATTAGGGCTTATTGCAATCGACAAAACTGAGTTTGATATTATGACAAAGAACTTTGAAGAACCTACTTTGGAGTATTTGACTGACAAATCAAAGGGTTTAGGTCAGGAAGTTTTGCCATCATCTGAGTTGGCTACTTTGAAAAAGAAAATTGAACAACCAACCGAGGTCTATCTCCGCGAAAAAGCTGAGGCGATGGGCTCAAGGCTACTCACGGAGGACCAATTCAGTAAATTGGAAGAACTTGCTTATAACCCCGGCAGGAGCCACCTTTCTTCAATCGTGGGTGCGTTGGGTTTAGTATTGTTGGATAAACAGTACCATAATGAAATTTTGGAAAATTCTACCTCTCCTTCGCTCGAGCACTTATCAGAAAAAGCAAAATCATACGAGCATCGCCTCATAACAACTTCAGACCATGATAACTTGGTAAAGAAGGCAGATAGATCTTTAGAAGATCATGCAAATGAACACAACATGTCGGTCATCAACAGCACTGAACTTGAATCTTTAAAGAACAAGCTTAAGAATCCTAATACTGAATATCTTAGAGACAAAGCAAAACTATTAGGCTTTGAGCTCATTGACTATTCGAATCTTGAACATTTGAGAGGTGAAGCTAATAAATCAATTGAAACCAGGGCGAAAGAAGCTGACATGAAGGTAATTCCCATCAAGGATTACAACAGTCTAAATCAGCAGATCGAAGCGCCTAGCATTGATTTCATTACTAAAAAGGCCCAGATGAACGGTTTGACAGTGGTTGACAAAAATGAATTTGAGAGAATTGACAAACGGGCTAGTACGTCTTTGGAAGTTCTTGCTAAAGAAGCAAACATGCAATTACTTGCAAACGAAGAATTTGAAATAATGAGCAAACGAGCTACTGCGTCTTTGGACGTTCTTGCTAAGGAAGCAAATATGAAATTACTTACAAACGATGAATTTGAAGGACTTAGCTTACTTTCTTCAAATCCTCCTATCGAGCATATTTCGGAAAAGGCTCTTGTACATGGATTTACGGCTATACCTGTGGATGAGTTAAATGCTATAAAATCGAAAGCTGATTCTCCCGAATTGGATCATTTGGTAACACATATTGCAAACCATAATCATAAGGCGATTCCTATTGAAAGATATGAAGAATTGGCAGCATCATTTGAAGAAACCTTAGAACAAAAGGCGAAAACTAATAATATGAAATTGCTCAATGAAACTGAATACAAGGACTTAATCTCAACTAGAGACACCCCTTCGTTAGAATTTTTGAAGAGCAAGGCCGAGTCCAACGATTCCATCCTAATTCCATTGGAAGAGCACAGGAAGACTCAAAGTTTCCTTGCTGAAACCTTGGAGCAAAAGGCAGAAGCCTCTGGACAGATTTTGTTGCAAAAGAAAGAATACTCAGATCTCATGGAGCAAATTCAAAACCCCTCAATTGACTATTTGAAAGAGAATGCTTCTTCCAAGAACTATGCAATCCTTAGAAAGGAGGAGTTACAATTGTTAAAATCTCCGCCTCTTCCAACGATTGAATCATTAGCACTTAGTGCTGGCTGTGTCGTTATTGCTGAGGAAAATTTCAAAAAGATGAAAGAAGATTCTGAGAAGACATTAGAACAACTTGCAGCTGAAACTTCAATGAAATTGATGAAGTCTGAAGAGTATGAATCTTTATGTGAAAGAGCCAATCAAAGCTTAGAATCGAGAGCAGAAAAGGAACAACTTATCTTGGTTCCTAAGGAAAAACATGAAGAATTGCTTTCGACATTCGATTCTCCTTCATTGCATTTTATTCAATCCAAAGCAGCAAAGTTAAACCATAAGGTTATCTCGGCAGATGACCTTGAAAAAATTAACACTAGAGCTAATGATACTTTAGATTCAAAAGCTAAATCTATGAATATGATTGTGTTACCTATTTCTCAGCACAATAAAATGAAGGAAACCGTGGACTCACCTAGCTTGGAATACATTACATCAAAGATAGGACATCATGGAAAAGTTGCAGTTGACGCAGACCATTATGAAAACTTATTGAAGGACTCAAGTGTGACACTTCAAGATAAAGCGCGTGCCGAAAATAAGATTGTTATCGATGCTGAAGAATATCAACGTTTGACCGATCCCACACTTGATCAACTTCATGGCTTGGTTGGCTCTTTTAATTGTGTTATTGCTGAAAAGGGTGAGTTGGATTCTCTCAAAGCTTCTGCTAAAGAAAGTCTCGAAATGAAAGCAGAACGCGAAGATAAAGCTGTTATGGATAAACTTTCTCTTGAAGATCTCAAAAAGAGGGCATTTGAACCAAGTTTAGAACATTTAAGTGCTTGTGCCTCTAAGATTGATCATGCAACAATACCTACCGAAGAATTAATTGCCTTGAAGAATAAGGCAAACTTGACCTTGGAAGAACAAATTCAAGGCTCAGATAAGAAATTGATTGATCTTGAAGAGTACGATGATCTCTTGGTAAAAGCTAACAAGCCTTCCATCGGAGATATCGAAAAGCATGCGGGTAGTAATGGGCTTATGGTTGTACCGGTTGAGGAATATGAATCTCTTATGACTGCTTCACAAGAAAGTACTTCAGAAAGAGCTGCTAAAGAAGGCTTGGTTGTTGTCGAAGCAGAAGAACTTGATGCCCTCAAGAAGAAGGCTACCAATCCTTCAACTGATGAGTTAGGAATCCTTGCTGCTACGCTTGGTTTGGGGGTCATCTCAACTAAGGAATTGGAACAACTTCACTTAGAAGCTGCAATGACAACCGAAGAGAAAGCGAAGGCAGAAGGAAGTATTGTTTTGCCTGAAAGTGACTATTTGAACTTGAAGAGGAAAAACGATGAAGCTGAGCTGCGTTTGGAATTACTTGATTTTGAAAGTGAAGATCTGGTGAACAAGTTAAATTCTGAGTTGAAGAAATCAGGGTATGTTTTGCTTACAGAACAATCCTACAAAGAAATGGAACAACAACTTGCGGAAGCAGATGCTTCGTCAATTGGGTTCGCTGATGCTGAAGAATCATTTGTATTAGACAAAGATGAATTAGTTCTCAGTGCTTCAAAATTAGGGATGGTGGTCATCCAAAAATCTGAATATGATGAGTTGAATAGAAAGGATGAGCAGAAGTTGAGAGAAACAGCGCAATTGTCTTCTCTTGCGTTAATTCCTGAAGCTAATCTTTTGAAATTAAAACAATCACTTGCTGAGAAGGATTCGAAGATTCACAGTTTGAGTCGTAATCAAAAGGAAGAGATCAGTAAGGAATTGATTATAGAGAAGCTGTCTGATCTTGGCTTGATTGTGTTAGGAAAGGATGAATTCCAAGAGCTTAAAGCCCTTTCGCTTATTGGCAAGAATCCTCCAAGAACTATTTATAATGAAGATGAAGTGAAGGAAAGAGCAAGTGATTTTGGATTGACAGTGATATCAGATGATCAACTTTCCAAGTATGAAGAATTGACGAAAATGATTCAAAATAAGGAAGAATTCTCTACTGTGGGAAGAAACTTAGGATTGCTTTGCATTCCTACTTCGGAGTTCATTGCCACAACTGTTTCACCAACACCTGAAGTTAAAGGTGCCAAAGTCATTCCTAACAGTTATTACCAACAGTTACTACAGTTCAAGAGTTCAGCTATTGATCGTGTATCTGATGAGACATTCAAGAAGCATGCAGAATTACGTGGATTCAAGCATAAGGATGATATAGTCACTCCGGTACCTCCCCAAATTACTTCGTTTGCCGACTTGCCAAATAGAACGCCCCCAGAACGCCATATTGAGAATATTCAATTCAGCAAGTTCACCCCTCCAACTTCTGCGGCAAGAATGGGAGGAACCCCACAATCTGGCTCATCTGTTCTTTCTCGTAACATAGGTGGTATGACTGCTTCTAACTCTGTTAGATCCAATTTGTCGTATCATTCAAAGGTGAATAGTTTGAATGACTCCCTTCAAACAACTGGTGCTTTCTCTATGGCGACTAATGTCTCTTTGACAGACAAGTCAATGATCCCTGCAATTACTCAAGTTGTGATTGGAGAGTATTTATTCAAATACTACCGTCGTTTGGGCCCATTCAGTTCTATTTCTGAAACTAGACATGAGAGGTATTTCTGGGTGCACCCATATACTTTAACCCTCTATTGGTCTGAATCGAATCCTGTGTTGTCCAACCCTGCTGCTGTTAAGACAAGGGCTGCAGCCATCGTCGGAATTGAAAGCGTTGATGACAATAATCCATTGCCTACTGGCTTGTATCATAAGAGTATTCTCGTTCATTCTCAAGACAGAAGTATCAAGATTACTTGTGCGACTAGGCAGCGCCATAACATTTGGTACAACGCCTTGCGTTACTTGATCAATAGAAATGTGGATGATTTAACCTTCGATACTGATAATACAGGAGATGGGGAAGATGTGGACACGCCTATTAGCAGAAACCAGTCCATGTTTGATGTTGCTGAGCGCCATGCTTATCCAAGACAGAGAATCAGCTCTGCGCCTAGTCATGTTTCAAGAACTACCTCTTCGACTAAGATGAACAGGTTTAGTTCTCTTAAACGATAATGATACAGAGTTAAGTATATCAATTTCGATGCTATTAATAAATTAAATACAATGTAATAATGCGGATATTACATGAATTAAGTAGTCATGTTTCAAGACCTTTTCAAAGAGGTGCTGCTGGTAATTTACGGAAACGCATACCTTTAGCACCGATTGAGTAGTTGAGTAATATCACACAGACTAATGCGATGAAAGTCACAAAAAATGTTAGTTTGAAGATTGAACTGTAGCAATCATGGCCAAGTACACAAGTAACTTCTGATGTTTCTTGCAGTCCCGGAGTATAATTTGAAGATGAGTTGGAATCATAAATTTTTCCAAACAAACTTGTGAAGAAGAATGAAGGGAAAATAGGAGCTAATCCCACCACACCCCAATTTGAAGTGAAATTTTCCATACCAAATATATCACCGACAATTAATGGCATGACGCAAAATGTAAATCCGTAGAAAACCCCAGTCAATAAAGAGTCTAGAGCTAACTGTGTATGGTAATGAATTTCCATTCCCATGACTTGTGTTATCATCAATCCGATACAAGGTACAAACAACAACCACGATCTTGACTTATTGAATGATTGTGTAATGATATCACCAGTGATTCCAGAAGCAATTCTACCAACGCAATTAGCAATGGACAATAAACTAACTTGAAGTTGTTGTTCCTGTTGAATGAACAGGAAAATCTCCAAGTTCCCGATATTGAGGTTGCCCAAAAAGAACTCATTGGTGACAACAGCTTGAACCATGTATCCAACTGAATAAATATACATTTGGCCCAATGAAGCCAAAGTTCCGGTAATGATAAATATGAGCCAAAAGTTTTTACTTTTGAGTAAATCCAAACCATAGACTTCTGTAAGAACATTCTCGAACTGCTGATATCCTGTAGAGATTGCAGAAACATGAGGAGAGAGTTGAGGTGAACCTCTAAACTGTGTCATCTCTATTGTTTCGGGCTTTCCAGTGTGCCTCGATGGTTTGTGCCAATCACAGTAGATAATGCTAGGGGCACATATGATGAAAATCGCCGCCGAAGAACAGGCGAGAAATCCTAGGAAGCCTGAAGTATCCCCCGGGAAAAATATGGATGCAAGCACCGAGAAGAACATGGCACTTAAGCCATAAAGTGCCAAAGGTAAAGAGGTGGCCACACCCCGAATACTTGGAAACGTAATTGCACAACACTTTAAACAGACTGAGTTGATGAAGGTAGATCCAGATCCAACTGAAAACAACAACAATGACGAAAAGCCGACATTACTAAACTCACGGTCAAACTGGCTCTTCAAACAGAGATATGATATGATGATCTGAAACCCGCCAATTGCCAAGGCTAGCGAGTAGCCTGTCTTATCTACTACTCGTCCAGCAACTGGACCAGTAATGGCCACTCCTAGCGTACCGAGTAGAGCTATTGTTGAGGAATCAGTCGCGGAGTACTTCAACCTGTGGGCAAGCTGGGGGCTGTATGAAGAATAGAGATACAATGTTCCACATATTAGGCCCAAGAATGTGCATGATAGAAGAATGAAACTCTTTTGTACCGTTGGTGACATGCGTATTTTTCTTATCATGATGGTTGTTTGGACACCTGTTATAACTCACCGTTCGATATATATAAATGACACGTCGACTTGATCGCTAGTTATGACTGAATGTGGATGTAATATGTGGGATGCAACAACAATGAGATTCTTCTTAATAACTTCTTCACAACTTTGAGCAGTTTACAGCCATTGCTTGAACACACCTGATAGCTTTTTAGAGATTAAGTTTGTTGCTGTTGTCCAAATTGTCCAAATTCGCGATCGGCACCAAGTAAAGGTTAGATGCGATTTCCATCATAAATTTTAACTGGAAACTCCTGGTTGATATTAGACGCCCTATTCCTCTACAAGGTTGTCATTGGTACAATTGGCACCGTCTGTACTACAAGTTTAATGGTTCTGTCATTTTGTTTGACAAATTGATCGAGTTATGAAGAAAAATCTTGTAATCCGTTCTGATTACGCCGTTTAGAACATTTCTTGACTTGGTATGAGATTTAAGCAAAGCTCTGCCACATAGATTCCAAATCTAAAACCGAGAAATGGGCTGAATTGTATTTATATGCTGTAGTTGTCATTCCCAGATTGATCTGTGTGTTTATCTTAAGTCAGTGTGCAGGACAAGTGTAGGCCAGATAATCGGGGATTGAGATTCATCTGTTTAATACGACCATAACTATAGCACATCTCATTCAAACAAGGCAATAATGTTATCAAAAGAAAAGATTGATCACTTGATTCTCAATTATTTCATTCAAGAGGGTTATGAGGAAGCTGCGATCAGTTTTGCCAAAGAAATAGAGGTGGATCTTTTCTCGAATCAGTCGGTAGACAATAAGTTAGACCTGTTTGGTTTTGACAAAATCGGGTGTTCAGATGACGAGTTCTCCAATATGGTTGAGAATTATTACATAAAGGACCCAATTACCCCAATTCGAAAAATTAATACCCCAGAAAACTCAAAATTGATATCAGGATACCCAACTATCAAACAAAGAAAAGAAATCAAGCTCTTGATATTGAAGGGGCACATCACTGAAGCGATCAAGATGATAAGTGACAATTTTCCTACGATTTTGGACTCCAACAATTTGCTTCATTTCAAACTTTTAAGATTAAATTTGATAGAAATGATTAGAAAGCACAAGATCAACTGCAATGACGATATTGAAAGTGAAAGGGTATTTTTAGATGAGATATTGACATTTGTGAGAGAAAATTTACTCAATAAGGTGTCCAATTCCTTTAAATTATTAAAAGAACTAGAAGTCACTATGAGTTTATTGTGTTTTAACTTCGACCCCAGCGTCCAGAATATTGAGGACCTGAAAGATTTACCCGATCAATTGCGAAGCTTATTCAGTTTATCTTTAAGAAATCAGTGCTACAGGTTGGTTAATAAGGAAATTCTCCATATTTATGAGAATGACAACGGGGTCGATAATAGCCATTTGTACAGAGGTCCAAAATTCATAGAATTTGATCTAACTGCCTTGTCAAAAACTGCACATGAAGAGGATATCGAGATGAAATATGATCTGGACTTCGAGTACTGTAAAAGTAATGATAAAAGAATAAGTCAATTGATGTCAAATGGTACAGATTCAGAAGAAACAAATTTGAAAAACGAGTCGTTGGAAGACGAACGGAATAGGTTACAAAGCTTGAGTTTGGAATCCAAATTGGAAAGAGTAATTAAACTTTGGACAATTACCGAACAAAGATTAGTTGATTTAAACATGATCAAGGAAAAGAGGTACGTTATGAATGAAAATTCGTTATAAAACTATATAAGCAATATACAGTCTATCACATTGCCGGTTTCAATGTGACAGTTAACCAAATACTCATCGTTTTGGCTTGTAGTCACCTCATCATTCTTATTGTTGAAAACAAGAACATCTTCTTCCTTAATTGAGTTCGGAAGGAGTTTATGGAAGACTTCGGAATTACTGACCAAATGGGAAACCTTGTTTCTTAAATGCCTAATGTTCGAACCATACTCTGGATCATCGTTAGTTTCAAAGTCTTCTGGGCTAAATTCTATATGATATTTGATGAATTGTTTCAACTTGAATATTTCATGCCCCAATTTGGTCAATTTGTTCCATGCTGTCAAATTGAAATTCGAACTATGCTTCAAGTCATAATATTGACGTAACTCTTTATTCTTTTCTCGCTCAATAACATTTACACGGATGTAAACATGTGCACAGTGGATTGGAATTTCTGTGAAAATGTCTTTGGCATGATATTCCCATAAATTGAGGTATATTCCACTCCAATATATCACCTCATAACTTATCACCAAGAATACACAAATAATCAAGATTTCGGTGATTAGCTTGCTGAAGGGAGTGTTAATCAAGTTGGATGTGTATGCAGTAGATAATAGAATATCCGTTATGTGGGCATCCAACCATACTAGGAAATTAATAATGTACATCTGATTCAACAATTCGAACAGTATGGACAAGATCGAGTTCGCATTTCTTCCAATATTTAATTATTCTCCTGCATGTAGCTCACAAATAAGGTGATAGGAACAGAAACGTAATCATGATCTTCTGTATGTTTCCACCTACTGACGTGAACCAATTTTTCAACAAGGAAAGTTGTTCAAATGAATAAGTAGCTCTCAGTACTGAAGGTGGACAGAGAATTGACTCAAAACAGAAGCAAAACTATATAGACCCTACATTCAATTTCTTGTTCAAAAATAGGCAACTTGTCCGAGCGGTTAAGGAGAAAGACTTGAAATCTTTTGGGCTATGCCCGCGCAGGTTCGAGTCCTGCAGTTGTCGTTTTTTTTATATTTTTGTGCGTGGTTATCGCAAGAACTGACGTAATGCCATACAAAGTTAAACTGCAAGGCGAGCTTGACTTTGTTAATACAACGCTGAAAAATCTTCAGATTGACGACGGTGAATGGGGCAATTACATTGGAAGTCGTCAAATTTTTGCATTTTGCGACTATTGTAGACTTGGTAGTGGTAGGGCCACGTATGAATCATTAAAGTTTGATAGGCATTTTGATAGTAGAAAAATTGGAACACCTCGAGTGAACTTAATTGAATCATTTTCTGGAACGCGTAAGACATTAAACTATGGTCAACTTCGATCACATCATCAAATATAGAGGATTTGACCATGTCTTCCACTATGCTGGACCATGGCTTTGGTGGCTTATAGGTTTCTACTTGTGTCTTCCCCTTCTAGTCTACAAAGTCCTACCTTATTTCAATACTAAAGGCACATATACTGGGTCCAAGAAGACAATCTCAATCTTTGTCATGGGAGACATCGGCCATTCTCCAAGGATGTGCTATCATGCAAGATCATTCTCCAAACTCAACTACTATGTCAATCTTACTGGTTACATAGAAACCCAGCCCCCTGTTGACTTGATCGATGATGTCAATGTGGAGATCCATGAAATAAAACCAATCAAAAACGATATGGATTTGCCCTATATTCTCTTTGCAATGAAAAAGGTAGTCTTGCAAATATATCAGATCTTTGAATTGTGCATTGAATTCAGAGGATCGGACTATTTCATGATTCAAAATCCTCCCTCTATTCCAATCCTTTTTGTCTTGATAACAGTTATCAAGTTGTTCAGCAAAAAGACCAAGTTAATCATAGATTGGCATAACTTGAATTACACTATTATGAACCTCCGGTACAAGAATTTGAAGCACCCGGTTGTTCAATTTGTCCGTGCATATGAATCCCTTTTAGGACGGTTTGCTGCTATTCATATTACTGTAACTGAACAAATGAAGCATTTCTTGGTCAAAGAATTTGGATTCAAGCAAAAGAGAATGATAGTCCTTCACGACAGACCGGCAGAACAATTCGAGCCCTTCGAGGATTTGTTAATAACTAAAGAAGAGGTTTTTAGAAACCATGACTTGTTCAATGGTATTGAAAACTTGAAAGATTATAAAATTTTAGTAACTGCAACTTCCTTCACACCTGATGAAGATTTCAATATTTTGCTCGAGTGCCTAAAGAAATATGACCAAGATAAAACCTTACCTCCTGTTCTAATGATCGTTACCGGAAAAGGTCCATTGAAAAATCAGTTCTTGGCTAGAGCTCAAGAGCTCGCATTTTCAAAAAGGATCATAATAAGAACTGGATGGTTGTCTATGGAGGATTATCCCATAATAATTTCAATGGCTGATTTGGCCGTTTCTCTACACACGTCTTCAAGTGGTATTGATTTGCCAATGAAGATTGTTGATTTCTTTGGATGTGGAGTACCTGTGGTGACACTTAACTTTCCAGCAATTGGTGAATTGGTTAAAGATTCAGTTAATGGTTTGATTTGTAACAACAAGGATAGCAGTATCGACAGAGCAAATGAGCTTTATAGATTGATAAGCAAGGCATTTTCTGACGAAAAGATTCTAGAAACACTCAAGAGTGGAGCATTGGATGAAAGCAAAAGACGTTGGGATGATAATTGGAACGAAGTTATGGGCTCAAAATTCAAGTACGATTATTGATCCAATTTGGGTACAATTGTATATTGATTTTATCTCGGTTTGTATTATTTATCTATTAGGGTATGCTTTATATGCTGGAGATATTCTGTATCATTTTCGTCTTTAATTCTTTTGGGGAGTATATTATTATCAGTCCAAAATTGATAACCATCTTCTTCGTAATATTCTAACATTGGATGCTCGGGAACCATATCCCAAACTGAGTTCTCTTGTAGAACAGTCTTGGTAATATATGCCCAGCACTTTGCAGTTTCTGTGTGATTATAACCACCTCCACCAAGAATCATTGCTGGTGTTGTATTCACACTCCGTAAAATTTTGTCGATGGCAGAAGAAAACCCTTTCAATGTCAAATTCCAGCCCTTATTAGGATCAGTCGATAATCCATCGCATCCTGCTTGTATCACTATAACGTTTGGTTCGTCTTTTGCAATCAATGGCAAAACAATTTCATTAACGACATACATAAGGTTTTCATCACTCAACCCCTTTCTCAAAGGAATGTTATATTTCCCTGGTTTAGAAGACTTCAAAGAACCGGTACCTGGATAAATGCCAACGTCATATCTGTGCAATGAACATGTCAGAACATTTTTGGTAAATGCGTAGGCATTTTCCACTCCATCACCATGGTGCAAATCCAAATCAACATAAAATACCTTTTTAAAACTTTTCCTAAGTCTCAGAATCCCTAATATAATGTCGTTGACGTAACAAAAACCTGCTGCTTTTGCTTTACAACAATGATGGCGTCCCCCATACCAATTAATAACAATATTTTGTTGATCGCTAGACCTTTGCCGTATCAAAGCATTTGCAGAGGCCATAGTAGATCCTGCTACCACCTTGACGTATTGATCCATGAAAGGAAATGGATAGCAATCATGTGAAAGTCCATATACTTCGTTCTTCTTGTGCTCCAATTCTTGATCATTCGATTCATCGTCATAATCACTTGTTGCATCCTCTTGATCAGTATTCACATTTGAGTTGTCATCAGTGCCCACCAGCCGAAGCAAAATTCGTATCTCTTCTGCGTTTTCTAGAGAGTCGTCTAAGCGGCTTCTTCTTTTGAGTATTTGTTCAACATAAGACTTGTCATGATATATCTCTAAGTCTTCTTGACCGATTATTTGAATGTCAACTATACCCTGAACAAGGACTTCAAGGTTATATGCTGAGATCAATGACAGAACCAAGGAATGTCTTCCTATGTTAGATGGGAGTAAATCGGCTACTTTCGAGAACTTGGGACTCGTAAGATAAACATTCCTCTTGATTTCTTCCCCATCCATGTTAAGTGCCGAATTGGGCGTGCGCAAGATACTTCGGATTGTTCATTACAAGATACTATACATTATGAAAGTTTTGAATTAGAGGCTCTATCGAATTTTTCAAGCATCTATTCCAATCCTTAATACCCTCCTCGATAGATTGCTTTTCCTCGCCGGCTCCCATCATCTTATTTACTGCCTCTTGGTATTCAAGTTCTTTTCGTAAAAAAGATACCATTAAGAGTGTTCTGTAACGTTCATCTTGATGCAAAAGGGCGGATAAATACTCAGTAAAAACTAAAATGTCCGCTTCGTGTGGACCCTCATGCTTTAATGAAGAGCATACCCAGGCACTAATTGTTCTCTTGATATTTTTGGTTGTGGCCTTTGCGTTGAAAAATAATGGTGATTCATTTCTTTTCGGTTGTTCCTCGATCCATTTAGAGGAGACGGTTCTGATAATTGGCCTGTCATGTTTATACTTCAAGCGAAGCTTATCTCTGAGGGGCATCATATCAAAATTCTTGACCTTTTTCTTGTACTCCTCATTTTGTATCACCTCTTGCCTTATGGAGGAAGGAAGCTCATCTAGAATTGATGTGGAGAACAGTTCATCTTCATCATAAGTTTCAAGTTTAGGTTTCTTTATCGGAGAGACTTCTGCGTGTTTTATTCTCTTTGAAGGAGACTTCGAGGGCGAAGTTTTGGGTGAAACAACTCGTACGAATTTTGGTGAAGATCCTGCTTGAGATGGTAGTAATTGTTGCTTGTAGAATTTTGACGTGCTTGAATTTGCAATCAACGCGTGGCTTTTTTCCGAATGTACCCTCTTGAAATTACGACTTTGTAATTCTTCCCGAATATCCCTCTTGAGTCTCCATGGCAATGAATCAAACACTTCCCAATCAATTTCTAGTTCATCTGGTACATCAATTGATTCTGAATAATTTTTATTTTGCACCTGCACATTTTTTGTATGAATGCTAGATCTGTCTACCAAATTTGATGGAACTTCCGCCTTGTTCACCTGCTTGAAATTTGTGGTGAGGTTTAGTTTAGACTGTCGTGATTTTTTCAATGTGCTCACATCCACCAATTTGGTAATAGTCAAAGCAACTCCTCTCAATTCTTTCACTGGAACATTAAGCATTCTATACAAGCTTTTTGCTTCCGCTCCTATAATTCCCCAATCATTGGTTGGAGTTCCTAGTCTCGATGATTTGTGGACGAATTCACAAATTCCCATTCCTAAAAATTTTCTTGTAACAACTGGTGCTCCTGGAGCTCGCTTCGCTAATCTCAAACTCAAGCTAGACCCACATACTCCTAAAGCAATCAATCTTGAATACAATTCTTTGGAAAGCCTCATGATGAATTCCTCAACTTGTACCATCTCTTCAAACCTAATTCCATAATTCACATCTACTGAGATTGATTTCCTGCCAAGAATCGATTCAGGATTAGCTGTATCGATGAAAATACTGGAATTGTCGATTCCTCGTGCATATTCATATATCTTGGTTCCGGTTTTGACTCCCAATGCTTTGTTTAGTTGAATTTTGTCAAATTTCAACATATCCTTTATGGTAGGATCGCTCAAGTGTGGGGAATTGAGATTTGTGATAAGCTTGTTTACCACCCCTTTTCCAATACCAGGTAAGTCCTTAATACGTACTCCTTCCAAAAACTTTGGGATTTCATTTTCTAAAATAAAATAGTTGTCAGGTTTTGCTTTCCTTAAAGCAAGCTTTGCTAAAAGAATATTAGAAGACACACCAATGCTAACTGGGCAATTGGTCAATTGGTAAATATCTCTTCTTATTTGTTGGCATAATTCCTCAATTGATTCAACGCAACTTGATGACACTTCAACTAATGCTTCGTCAATCAGCACTGGAAAAATATTCTCCAAATTTCCTAATGCTATCAAGTAGTCATAAAAAGAATGTGAGTGCTTTTCATATGAGTCAAAGTCATAGGGTAGCGTTTTCAATTGGGGGCAAAGCGATTTTGCTTTCCCTAGCCACATCCCATTTCGTACTCCAAAATTCCGAGCAACGTAATTACAGCTAGCAACATCTGAAGTTTTTCCTCCATGAGTAACTGCAATCGGATCCCTATTAATGTCCAATTCTTTATACAAAAGGGTGGAAGCTGTAGCAAAAAAGCAATCGAAATCAATATGAAGAACAACTCTTTTAGATTTCAGTGGTATTTTGTTTTTGTTTTCTTCTACAATCTTCCTTAAAAACTTCAATCTCAATTCGGCTTTCCATGAACTGAGATGATGGAGTCTAGAATGTGCAAAAAAATGTTTTAAGAAATCAGGATCCTTAGCATCAAATATCCTTCCATTAGGCAACACGGGCTTCGTGAAGGTAGTCTTCTCAGAAAGGAAATCATCCTTTTCAAAGTGATTCCGCATTTCTTCATTTTCTTCCTCCTCTTCTTCTTCTCCTCCTTCGAATGCTTCTCCTCCTATTATTCCTACTTCTTCTTCTTCATCTTCTTCTTCTTCAACTTCTTCTTCTTCTTCATCTTCTTCATCATCTTCTTCTTCTTCTTCTTCAATTACTACTCCTTCCATTACTTCGTTTTCTTTGTCCAAGAGACTTTTTGCGTTAATTGGAACGTGAATCATCTCAAGTTGATTATTTTTCTTATCAACGCTTAGCTCTTGGTGAGCTTCTTCATCATTCTTTGATGGCAAGGTCAATCGTTGTTGTCCTTGGTCAACCTCTTGAATTAACCTATACTTACGCCAATCTAATAGTTCCAACAGTTCGATTGAGTCAACAATCCATTTCGCTCGAACGACTTTGTAGTTTTTAAATTCTTTCCTTTTCCGTGGGGTCAAACGGTCGCAAATTATATGGGTCGCTGCTCCCTTACTCGTTAAAAAGCTCAAAAACTTACCTCCATATCTTATGACAAGCCTATGAATTTCATTGATGGATGGATTTGTGTATCCGTTGACATGAATAACACATCCTTGAAAAATAGGTTTATCAATGCTTACACCTCGACGTTTCCTATCCCATCGAATATAATCTTCATCTGTCTTTTGCTGCTTGAGATGCTTGTTGTGAAAATAGCGAGCGTAATCACCAAAGCCATGAGCCTGTCCTACTTGCTCTTCCTTGTTCTCTTCATCGTCACTGTCATCATCCTCGTCAGTAGGTTCTTCAATTTCACCTGATTTCTGAATAGAGGGCGCACGTTCAGATTGTTGTCCAATATTTAAAAGAATATCGTCTAAACCGTCATCGAAGGGGTCAGAACTCAACAGATAGTTTGTGGAATTTGTAATGGGCGTAGATGCATCTTTTGGTGTTGTCACCACGGTTGCTTCAGTAAACGACCTCTGCAGGCGTTGCAGAACGCTTTTCACATACGAAATGAACAGATTATCGTCTAATGATTTTAGAAAACTCCTATGGAGTATCAGATTGTCTTCATCAAAGGCATCCTCTGAATGATCAAGCATCAACTAGTACCATTAGATGCAAACCACACTGGATCGATTCGGTTTCAGTTTGATTTGTGCTAATAAAAGCAACAAAAGGTCGTGCTTACCAAAAAAATGATTAAATCTAGTTCCCAGCTGATCAAAACATATTCTGTTGTTTCTCTGATTTACTGATATCAATCAAGATGGTATGTTCATTCTAGGTAAAATCTGAAAGGCTCAGCTGTGTCATTGTCGTGGAGACGTGAATAGGAGCGTAATAAAGATCTGAAAGTTTTGTATCGTGTCATTCTGAAATAGGAAATTGGATTAGGCGAGACGAAGGTTGAGAGGGATACAATATGTGGACCAGTTAAATCCTGTCAGGTGTCCTTCTTTTCCAATCAATATCTAAAGATGTCCAGTACTAACGGAAAGGCTGAGAAATTGTCTGAAAAGCAAATTGCAGAGTTTAAGGAAGCTTTCTCCTTGTTCGACAAGGACAGCGATGGAAAGATCACTACTAAGGAATTGGGCACTGTGATGAGATCCTTAGGCCAAAATCCATCAGAAAGTGAACTTACTGATATGATAAACGAGGTTGATGTTAACAGTGATGGATCTATCGACTTCCCTGAATTCTTGACCATGATGGCAAGAAAGATGAAGGATACTGACTCTGAAGCTGAAATCGCCGAAGCATTCAAAGTTTTCGACAGAAATGGCGATGGCAAGATCAGTGCAGCTGAATTGAGACATGTTTTGACTTCCATTGGCGAAAAGTTATCCGATGCAGATGTCGACCAAATGATCAAAGAAGCTGACACTAACAATGACGGTGAAATCGACATTCAAGAGTTCACTCAATTGTTAGCTGCCAAGTAATCAAGCTGGTCTCTCTGACATCCCTTGTGAACTGTGTACTCCAACAATGTGGTTATGCTGACTACGAGTTCTCTTTTTCATCCTACTCGAGACATTGCTATCTCTAGTATATGAAATAGTTCAAGTTCAATACGGTGTATAAGTTAAATTATATTTATCTATCTGGTAGTACTTCTAGTGACCTTGCGCTTGATAATTTCCCAAAAATATTCCCTGCAAATGGCGAATTAATATAAACAAGATTACAAACACACTTTCTATCAATCGAAAGGCACGCCCGAAATCCTGGATCCATGTGATACTCATCAAAAAATAGAATGCAGGGACAGTCTAATTGGAATAATGGGCCCGGTCAGAGACCTCGGGGTGCTTACAGACTGAATAGAGGAAGAAATGCAATGCCCAATACAGATTCAAATGTCAACGACTTGAGCAACGACGAAGCGAAGATGAAAGCAAGGCGGGCCAAATTTGCAAGCCAAAAGCTGGACATTGGATTTATTAGTCGTGGTGAAGCCTCCAAACTACAAACCAGCTCAGATGAAAGAGAGAAGTACTACAGACAAATCTTAACAGATTTTTCAGTTTACTGCAACAAGAATCCTTCGTGCCCATGTAACTTGAATGAAAAGCTTTCAAGATTTCACAGAAATGATAGCATTGAGTCTGCAACTTCACAATCAGAATCAGATCGACTGAACTTAGATTCAATTATGCTGTCCTTACGAAAGCTAAGAGAGGCATTGTTAAATTTGGTTCCAGATCTGTTTTCTAAGGAAGTATTCTTGTTTTCTATGAGATTGGGTACTATAGTGGGTCATTACCAAACATACGTTCCAAGTATAATGTATTTGCTTGAACGAGCTACTTTGAGTAGTGATGAGATGGAAGAAGTTGGATTTCTCTACGTTTTACATTTGTCACATTTCAATAACCAAAATACAAAGGCGTTAAGCGTTTACTTCGAGCATATCCCAAATCTGGAAGTGATAAATGTCTTGAAATTTTGGATACATAAAGATTATTTTAACTGGTTAAGACTATTTAATAGGGAAACAGACATATCGAGATCACTGTTGATGAAACATGGCATTCCAACAATCATGCAGCATCTCGTTAGGGCAATGAGTTCTGCTTACTTCACTTTTAACCTAAACAGTTTGGAGTCATATTTACCTCGTGGTATGACATGGTCAGAATTTGTTAACAGTTACAAAATTTCATGGGAATTGAAAGGTAATGATATCATAATTAGAGAGAGAAAGAAATTAGTTACAAAATAGGTAGATATTGAATTTGTAAGTTATTCGTTTGTAGTAAAATTCCCTCTTGTCCCACCTTACGCAACTAAGAGTTTAATTAGTGCGCATATCAAAATCAACTTGAAATCCCTACAAAGACATTAACTTCCACAGTTTTAAGCTATAGCAAGCAACATATAACCTAGAATATACTCCTCTATTCGTATCGAGAGATGGATAAGTTGCCGGATCCTATCAAAATAGATGACGTTACTTCGGGAAAAATTGATCCAACATTAATCTACAACGAATTGGATAGATTGAAGCTTGAAATCAACATATTAAGAAATGACATGGCTTTGTTTGTGAAAGCATTGGCTACTATCCCACCCAACCAAAGTCAACATGAGTATTATACAGTAGTCCTGCTGAGACTCAAAACTGTACAAAATAGCATCAAAGATTATTGTGCACAGTACAATAAACTTCTCCCCATAATTAACTTATCCCAAATCAAGTTAGGACATGAGGTGGAAATAATACCTCAAAATGGTGTCACTGGAAGTACTCCTTCAGGTTCCAAACCGACAGTTAATAAAGCGAAGACAGGTTCCAATCAAAAAGCCATGCATCCTGCGTTAAAAAATTCCACCACCAAGACCAAGTGACTAGAGCCTCCTCAAGTCGACATTTCTCGTGTAATTGGCGGGCTTACATTTCACGACGTGATCAGCAATAACACTTCAATTCTACGTTGATTTAGTATTTAGATGGCAATTTTCAATGTAGAAAAAAATCTTAGAACTTTTTACTTAACGCATATCATACTACAATTACAATTTGAAAGAACATTAGTGGTTTTTAGTAAACTTAACGCCTAGTATACTAATATTGTATCATGCATATTCATCTTCAGCTGCACCTTTCGATTGCTTATTAGTGATCATCTTGAATAAGCTGGGGTTACCCTGAACTGACTCACAATTTTGATCAAACATATAAGGCGATGGAAACGCACCGAAGAAAGCAAGTTGATCAACTGTCAAAACAATATGTCAGCTGCTTTGAAAGAAACGTTTGAAAGATGTAAAAAGGAGGGTCGTAACGCATTGGTGACTTTCATCACTGCTGGTTACCCCACCATTGAAGATACTGTCCCTATATTGGAAGGAATGCAAAAAGCCGGGGTCGACATCATTGAATTAGGTGTTCCCTTTTCTGATCCTATAGCTGATGGACCAACTATTCAAGTTGCTAACACTACTGCCTTATCAAACGGTGTTACTGTTGTCAAATGCTTGGAGTTGGTCACTTTAGCAAGAAAGCAGGGTGTTACAATTCCTATTATCTTGATGGGTTACTATAACCCCATCTTGAAGTATGGGGAGGATAAATTGATTGAAGATGCTGCCAAAGCAGGAGCAAATGGCTTTCTTGTTGTCGATTTACCACCTGAAGAAGCTATCAAGTTCAGAACTACTTGCTCGAAGCATAGCTTATCATATGTGCCATTGGTTGCACCCGCTACCACCGACCAAAGATTGGAAGTTTTGGGTAAGATTTCGGACTCTTTTATCTACGTGGTTTCTAGAATGGGTGTTACAGGTGCCTTGCAGACCTTGGAAACAGGTATTGAAGAGTTGTGTGCAAGAGTAAGAAAGTACGCTCCAAACGTACCATTAGCTGTTGGATTCGGAGTTTCTACTAGAGACCACTTCTTGTCAGTGGGTGCAGCTGCAGATGGTGTTGTCATTGGCTCCAAAATTATTACAACTGTTGGCAACTCTGCCCCAGGTGAGCGTGGAGATGTCGCTTATAGCTTCGTCAGATCAATTTTAGGTGAGGGTTACACTCTAAGTGTTACGAAGAATGCTGAAACCAAAGCATCTATTGAGTCAAATCCAGTCCAACCAGTACTTGAAGAAGCACATGAATTCAGTCCTAGGTTTGGTGATTTCGGAGGACAATATGTACCAGAAGCGTTACACGCTTGTTTGGCAGAATTAGAAAGAGGATTTGAAAGTGCTGTGGCGGATAAGGAATTTTGGAATGAATTCAAATCCTTGTACAGCTATATTGGAAGACCTTCATCTTTTCACAAGGCTGATAGATTGACCGAACATGCTGGCGGAGCTCAAATCTGGTTAAAGAGAGAGGACTTGAATCACACAGGTTCTCACAAAATTAACAACGCTTTGGCACAAGTTTTAATTGCTAAGCGTTTAGGAAAGAAGAAGATTATCGCAGAGACTGGAGCTGGTCAACATGGTGTGGCTACTGCCACAGCTTGTGCCAAGTTTGGCTTGGAGTGTACAGTCTTCATGGGTGCTGAAGATGTCAGACGTCAAGCTTTGAATGTCTTCAGAATGAGAATTTTGGGTGCTAAAGTTGTTGCTGTTACAAATGGTACTCGTACTTTGCGGGACGCGACTTCAGAAGCTTTCAGATACTGGGTTTCTAACTTAGAATCAACCCACTATGTGGTTGGTTCTGCCATTGGTCCTCACCCATATCCAACTTTGGTTAGAACCTTCCAAAGTGTAATTGGTCAAGAAACTAAGGAACAATTCAAGAAGTTGAACGATGGCGCTTTACCTAATGCAGTTGTTGCCTGTGTTGGTGGTGGATCCAATTCCACAGGTATGTTCTCACCTTTTGAACATGACAAGGAGGTCAAATTGTTGGGTGTTGAAGCTGGTGGTGAAGGCTTGGATTCTGAGTATCATTCTGCTACTTTGACTGCAGGCATCCCAGGTGTTTTCCATGGTGTTAAAACATATGTTTTACAAGATAGTGATGGTCAAGTGCATGATACACACTCTATTTCTGCAGGTTTAGATTATCCTGGTGTTGGACCAGAATTAGCCTACTGGAAGAGTACTGGTCGTGCTCAATTCGTTGCTGCCACTAACGCCGAAGCCTTGCGTGGTTTCAGGTTGTTATCTCAATTGGAAGGTATCATTCCAGCTTTGGAATCTTCTCATGCTATTTTTGGAGGTGTTGAATTAGCGAAAACAATGTCTCCAGACCAGCATGTTGTGATCAATATTTCCGGAAGAGGTGATAAGGATGTACAAAGTGTTGCTGAGGCTTTGCCCAAGTACGGAGATGCGATCGAATGGGATTTAAGATTTGAAGAGGATCCTTCTAAATAATTCTATGTTTACTAAATTGTCAGAGGCATTTTCATCATCAAAATCACTGTAGAAGTCCAACCCAAAAAGTTTTTCGCACCCTGTGAAGCACCTGTTTCATCATTGTACTGTTCCCACACGTATCCAGTTTTCTGCCAATTGGAAACGATATTATTTATCAAATTTAATCTCAATTGTGAGTATGTACTGGAAATCTTCTCGTTTAATTCTTTACTTGAAAATTCCACAGAAGATTCTTGATAATATTGTAAACATTCCAAAACCAAGTAATTAATATTGATCCAAATTGGTGATCTCCAATAATCCTCCCCTGTTTTATAATATGGGTCTGACTTCGATAATGATCTGATACCAAACTCAGTCCATAGTTCTTCTGGGTTTGTTAACTGATCTAAAATATGTTCGAGTTTTTCTGTATCTTGGGGTGGTATCAATTTTGTCAAGAAGGGAAACAAGGAAATATATCCCTTGCGACAAAAAAAAATATTCTCATCGTCATCGTCAACAGTAGTATCACAGTATGTTTTTTCTTCAGGGGACCAGTGAATTTCATCCAAGTTTTTAATGATCTCGTTTTCTATTTCTGTGAAGTAGGAAAAGTCAGAATGGTTTTCAGTCATTTTCGCAATTAATTTCATCGACCTAGACATCACACCAATCCATGCAAGCAAATCAACATTCAATTCGGCCACGTCGGCTGGAATTGCTCTAGGATAATCATCTAATCCACTTGCTAAACAATGAGTTAATGTGCGGCCCCTCCACCTATAAGCTTCTTTCGTTTGACCTCTATTGAATTCAGTTGTTAATCCTTGTTGTGAGCTTCTGAAATTCTCAAAGTACAATTTCAACTTTGGATAAAATTCTTTGGTATAATTGCTCAACAATTCTTGATTAGATAAAAGTACATTTCCAAGCGGAAGCTCATCCGTGAATGAACCAGAGTTTTGAATTTTAGGAATTTCCTGTTCAAAATTTGTTTCTTTTGTCATTTTCTCTAGTAAGTAGGTAAAAGCAAGCATTAAAGTGGGAGGATTGACTATCTCTGGGCTTTGGGTGATAAACTGTTCGGGAACTCTTGATCTCAGTTCGGGTCCCAAAATTTGTTCTCGAGCAATCCAACCATTACTGTCTATCAAGTTGAACCATGACTTCAAGATCTCAAATGCCAAGTCCGAATCATAATCTAAAAGTGGTAACAAATGAAAGCCTTCATCCCATAAAAATCCCCTAGGAAAGAATGGACGAGAAGGCACCAAGGTAAAGAGCTCGTGTGGTCCCTCAAGAGCACCTTCCAAATTGTATGATTCAAAGGAATCCTCATCAAATACTGTTTCTCTATCGATTAATTGATCACCATAAAAGTAAGATATTCCTCCTAAAAGTCCTGAAAGAACTTCCTTTGCAAAATCTTCATACTTGCTAGATTCATGAAATGGTGAATTCAAAGGAAATATAGACTTGAACTTCTTGTCAAACTTTTTTAATGCTAATTTGATTTTTTCTTCGATATTTTCTGGCGTAATCAACTCGGTAGTTGGAGTTTGTGAACTCTTGAATAAAATTTCAAATTCGGAGGAGCCTTGGAATACCTTTTGAACAAAATGTAAATTTCCCTCGTACCCTTGTAAGTCTCTAAGTAAATATGCTTGCTCTGGTGGTAAATCTACACCTTGGTATTTCTCTGCCAATTGTTGGACTGATTCTTGCAACAAAGTCATGAAAATTTCCTTAGCTTTCCAAACATTATCGTCAGGGACCACTAACGAAAGATGATGTGTCTTTGCACAGTCGGTATGCTTGTCAATTAATGGAGAAGCTCGTGGGTGCGTATTTGAGTTTGGTCCATCCGTGATGTCTAAATTGAACACACCCAATTCCTCTGAAACTCCCAGCAAGTTTACTGTTGAATAATAGCCAGAATTGTCTCTTGGGTTGTCTAAGACAAGACTACCAGTTCTCTCATAAATTCCATTTGTAGTTCTCTCTCCCTCTAAACCAGAATACCAGACGAATGAAATCTTAGTGTCTTCGTATCCTTCATGTGGTTTTGATCTGATTTTCACTCCCCATGACTTTCCGTCTGAACTTTTGACAAAATCTATGACAATTTTGACGTGATTGTCCAAATCTTCAATTATTTGGCGGCCTCCAATCCTTGGATCATAGCTAACCCAGTTAGCTTTTTTCATATTGTCATGTTGTTCATAGGCATGTTTGGCTTTGCTGACACCACCGTAGTCATCCATGCTAAACCAGAAAAGTCCTGATAATAAAGATCGTGGTATTCTAGGACGGATGCCAAAGTATAGTCCTGATCTGTAAGGGCCCCATAAAAGTGAATCCTCTGAATCTTTGGAAAACTGGTCATTTGGCGTGATTAAACCTTCATCCTTAGTATCAAACAAATCAAACTGTACCTCTGTTGAAATACAAGTTATCAATAATGCAAGCAAACTCAAAAAGGGTTGCCAACGCATTTTGGATTAGAAGCCTATTTCGCCAATTGAATATTATGTTGCGAGAAATCTCTACTGTGTGCCTGATACGAATCTCAAATGAAAAATGAGAATTAGATGCTTCTGAGCATCAGATGTGGCCTCTGAAGCGTGACTTAGGGATACGATTAAGCTATGGTGTGGACGGTAATGGACTTCCAAATGTGGCCAACAAGAGATCTGGGGTAGACCGAACCATCGATTTAAGTTATGAATTCCCAAGAAAACATAAAGGAATAAAATTACATGAAATTGCCAATGCTAGATACAAGTTAAAAAATGGCAAGATTCATGGTAAGCCCGAGATACCCGAGGAAAGTAATAGAAGAGAACGATCCTCAAAATTCTCTTACTCAGATGATGTATATATTCCTCCCTATTTGCTAGAAGCTGTTGTCAATGAAGCCAAAACTGTTGTTTCTCCTATATCGTTTGACTCGAGTTACTCTTCAATTTTTAAATTGGTTAATGTCAGAGCTCGGAGAATCAGTCTACCGGAGCGCTTAGCCATATACATAACGGGTGAATGTGGAAATTTTCTTAATCTTTCGCTACTTCGTCTTGAGCGTGGTTCACTACAACGAATTTCGAACTTGAAAAGCGTATCAAATATTATATGTCCTACTTTAGCCAACCCCTACCAGATTTCATTCTCAGAACCAGTTAAGCAGATAGAAGTATCGACCCAAATTTTTGAATTTGTTCCATGTTTCATGTTGGTAAGAACAGATACAAAAATACATGTCTTTCGTTACTTTAGAAGTGCTACAACTACATTTCTGGAGGAAAATTCAAACCTTCAGGTAGATGTTATTGGAGAAATACTGGTTAATGATTTAAAGGGATTAAACTTCGCACATGTTTCCTTTAATCCTGTGGATTTCAATGTTTTCTGCGCCATTGACGTCGAAGGAAATTTTGGAATTTGGAGGGCCCGAAGTGCACGATCAAATATTGTAAAGATTAATGAAGAATCTTTACCGAACACATTAATCGACCCTTCGGAATTATCAAATTGGAAAAGAGTTATATGGTCTCAAGATTCTCAGAGCCTTTACGTTATCAGCCGGTCCAATATTACTAAAGCCCATATTGGAAAACAATGCGATTTTCAACGAATGGTAACTGCTAATTCTTGGTCAAGAATTATCGACGTGGTCAAGATCAACAATTATACATTATTATTAACTTCAAAAGAGTTGATTTGGTTTGAATCAAAAGAATCATGGGTAAAGTTAATCTCGTGGAAGCATTTTTTAGAAGATTCAGACACAACAATGAAGTTACAAGCTGTTCACATCAATAGTGATATTATCATTTGTCTTATTTATTCGCAATTGCATCCATTGATTTTTGTCTATACATTTGGCTATTCTGCAAATATGCCATGCAGCATTCGGGACCCTTACGTTATTCAAAAAAAATCAAAAGATAAAATACTTGAGATACTTCTAGTTGAACTTAAAGAGAGCTTTTTTAGGTCGACAAAAGGATTGGATCCTGATGACGAGAAATTGGTCGATGCAGAAGATATCGAAGAACTTGATGACGAGGAATCACAAGGCACTGATATACGAAACTTTGGATTATTTGAAATTACGACAAACTTTGAAATCACAATGATTGGATACTCGAATGAAGAAGGCTTAGTAGTTGAGTCCGCCAATAATGATGCTTTCACTGAAAAAAATGAAGAAATATCAATTATGAGTATCTCTAGATTACTTCAGCTTTCCATTCCTCAGATTGACTTTGTCATCGAGTTATCAAAAATCAATAATGACGGTGCCAGTCAAAATATTGAAGCGATTCAAAGCTATGCATTTTCATTGGGAGAAGGTGCCTTCAAATTTAAGAAAATACAGGAAGATCAAATCTTGCCGCGCTTTTTATCTCTTCTTGATATTTCAGACAAAATTCCATATTTCGTTTCGGATATTGCAGAGTTTGACTTAATGATTGAACAATTTACTGGCTTTTTTGAAAAGAAAAATATCCATTTGAACAGCGTCATTAGCAATGTTTTCAAGAGGCGTTCAAGATTCAAGGAGAGAAATAGCAAGATGAGAAATATAGGTAGTATTGAGGATTTACATGATATTCTTAAATCAATCTTTTTGTCCTCCCGATTATTGTGTTCATATAATAACTTCAATGATCTTCAAAAATCTGCAATGCTAATTGGTTCTTCGCTTATAAAGGCCAAGTCGCAAGAATTTGATGGATATTATAAATCAAACTATTTAAAGACTCTTGATGCTTCTCTGGATAGCGTTCAAAGGTTACTATCTGGGTGGGACCTGAATTCTCAAGTATCAGACTCTCAGTTAGGAAATATATTCACTTCTCGGTCACTACCGACATTAAAAGAAGGAAGCCAAAAGTCGAACAAAATTTTGAGTCAAAGAAGATCACAGGGCACACAATCAAGTTTGCAACCTCTGCTAAACTATAATGAAGGAGGTGATGAATTTTCGATTCCTACTCAATCAATTCGTTCCTCTCAGTTACATTCACAATCACAAAAGAAATCCAGGTCGTTACATTACTCCAGTCAGCCACGAATCAAAAAGAAAAAAAAGGGAGGTTTTGCTTAACTGGTCTATATTTTGAGTTGAGCTTAAAGGATTAGAACAGCAGTTCATATTTTTGTATTGATCCCAAAACTTCAGGATTTTGTTCTGAAGTATATATGTTGAAAGTACAGGTTAGCTGTCGTTACAGTTTATGTATATGCAGTCTAGAAACATGATGATGTATCTTCACCGGCTCTAGATACTTAGCAATCACTTACATACTTCAACTAAATATAGTAAGAGGTAATTTTTTATTTACTCTCTCGGTTAAAGACTATATAGCTAAGCTTAACGTAAAAGAAAATCAAGCAGAAATATGGCTTGTTTGCCTTCAGAGAACTTTTTTTCCTGAAGTAAAAGAAGTATCAAACAAATTGTATAATTTTGAAACTTTGGTAAAATCTTAAAAATTTTTATGAAATCCAGATAGATTTTGAGGTTTGAGCAAAGCAAACATTACTTCTATCATTTATTAAAAGGGGGATGTTCGGAATAGGAACCCCTGCAGTACAATTACCAAATAAGTATTATACTTCCGTGAACTTACTGAGATAAATCTCTTCAAGAAGAGACAAGGTGCACATTCCGCATGAATTTTTGCGACATCAGATTCAGTGGAATATTACTTTCCTCATTCGTCCTAACCCTTCTTAATGAGAAGGAGTTATAGGAGTGTGACTGAGACATAAAAAAGATGATAGTAATAACTGACTTGTATAACCTACCAAAATATTGTAACCATTTCAAGCAAGTCGATCGTTGTAACCGATTGCAGGGATGTGATCTATGGAACATGTATATAGTGTAATTAGAGGATAGTGTAATTCTTAGCAGAAGCAGAAGTGGCTTTCCGGCTATAGCCTTCACTGCTTCAGAAAATTCAATACAGCAAATAGATAAACGGGGCCTCCCATGAATTTGGATCAAGTCCAAAGTTCTTCACCTGCACAGTACGAAGAACAATCAGTTTTAATGACTAACGATTCTTCTCTTTCCCAGAGAGGAGGCATGGGAAATACTTGAATATACTCCAAAGTATTACGTTCTCAAAAATCTCAAGCACTAAACTTAAAAGCTCGAAGCAAGCTACTATTTAGAATTTGCTTATATATGAGAGATTCATATTGCCCCAATTTAGCGGTGGGTACACGATCATTGGACTAGAATGCAGCCAAAAGCATTTTAGTAAAAACGAGCTTGAAATAATGTTCCATGATTTTACATGATTAATAAATTCATTCAAAGAAGCTTACATGTTACATTGAGAGCATTCAAAAATGACAGAATATGCAACGTGAAAGCTGACAAATTAAAAATTGCATTCTTTGGATCCGACGACTTCAGCGTGCATGCTTTGAAAAGATTATTGGAATACAAGAATTCAAATCCCGAGAGAATAGACTCTATACATTTAATAACTAGAAGTCTTAAATTTCGAGGAAGAAAATCTAAATCTAACCCAGATCTTCCAATTATTAGATTTGCAGAAAAGTTCAGCGATATTGAAGTATCCCGAGTAGACACAGCAAAAAATATCATTGATGTTGCCGATGTTCAGAAGTTTGACTTGGCTATCGCAGTTGCATTTGGAGTTTTGATACCAGGAAAGTTCATTGAAAGCTGCACTTATGGTGGTTTGAACATACATCCTTCCCTTTTACCAAAGTATTCTGGTTCATCTCCTATTCAATACACACTTATTAATAATGACAAGACCACAGGGTGTACAATTCAGACTCTACATCCAACAAAATTTGATCAAGGAAATATCATTTTACAATCAGATGAAATTCATGTTGGAAACTCAGATAACTTTTTAAGTTTGCAACAAAAGTTAGGCATTGTTGGCTCAAATTTGTTGATTGAAGTGTTACAAAAAAATCTTTTCAAAAACTCTGGTATCTCTATCAAGAACAACAAATATTCCTATTCACTTGCAGCTAAGATATCTCCATCAAAATCCGAAATTTTATGGGAAAAGCAAAACTCTGAAGAAATCGTGTGTTTAGAAAAGGCGCTTGGACCTCTACATTCGTTCACATTTGTTGATATAAAAAAGAAAGGGAAGGAGGTGCGTGAATTCCAAAAAGTAGAAATCTCTGGTATTACAATTATAGATCAAGAACAGATTAAAGACATGGATGGGAGTTTGTTTGAAGTGGGCCAGTTCAAATTACATGATAGTGAAGAAAGCAAGCTTATTATAAAAACTTTGGATGGTTTCATTTCAGCACGAATTCTAAAATTTCAATGCTGCAATGAAGAATCTCCAGCTTTATTCATGAAAAAATTTCAAAAGCGAACAGGGTTAAGTAATCTAATATTTTCCAAGAGAATTTGAATTGGAAAGTTGATTCTGCATAAAAAAATACTTTGGATTGACTATAATTTTAGCTAGAAGAAATCAAGATTTAAAGTATTATTTGACAATGCTTGTTGAATTCTTCAACTGCTATTGTAATCTTGTTGTAAAGGAAGTTTCTACTTCCTTTCTCGGGGATAGGTAGGAATGGTCCAGACTTTTTCTTTAGCTGAATGCTTATACCTGTTGGTTCCATTGAAATTGACCTCACTTGGTCAAGACGTAAGATCCATTTTGAGACAAGTGTGTTGGTTTCGAAAAGAATAATAAGCTTGAACGTCACCAACACTGCCTTTTCCTCACCCGAAAGTAGTAAATGAGCCAAATATTTCTCTTGTAAATATATACCCCCATCAACAGCATTAAGCCAATACTGACCTTGTGCCTCTCTTTGAGAATATGGTTTTACAACCGAGTCGTTTCCAATAAATCTAGGCAACCTTACCTTGTCTAATCCCTCCGCATCAAAAACAGTGGTGGTATTTCTAATTCCCTCGCTAACATTAGATGCAAAATCAAAGAATCCAATAGCAGTTTTAGTTGGTAAACCGACCATCCCTTTACCAAGCCCTTTGAAGAATCCTGCCGCTCCACCGGTAGCAGCACCTTCAATTGGAGCTGAGGCGATTCCAGTTACCCCCGATGCAATAGATTCGTAAAAGGAATTTGCACCAGAAGCCATGCCATACAATGCATGCTTGGGCTTGTTCCGACGTTGAGAGAGCCTTCTCCTCTCTTGAAACTTCTTGTCCAATGTTACAACCGAGAGTCCCTTTGCAAAAGAACCGGTCATTTTTGCAAAAGAATCACTGAAACCAAAAATTGACTTTTTCAAAAAGCTCAAACCACCTTTCGCGATTCCAATTCCTAATTCTTGGGGTCTATCATTAATAATGAATCCTTGATATGGCTCATAGAAAATATCAAGAACTCCAGATGATAAATGCTTAAACAAGCCCACAGGGTTACCTAAGAAATCTGCTGAACCAAGAATCTTGTGCACCTGATAAAAAAATGACTGTCCATAGTGAGTTTGTACAGATTCCAACAATAGAGGAATAGGAACTCTGATATTTTCAATAAACAAAGCATTTAGTGAGATGGGTGCATCATTAATATTCCCTATAGCCATGGTCAAAACATTAAGGAAAAACATGAGAGTGTTCTGTGACGATGATTTGTCATCGGCATTAATTCTATCAGTTCTAACAAATGATAAATTTGCTAGGGCAGGTTGCAAATGTAATGCTTCAAAGTATATGTCACTGCCATCAGAAATTGTTTTAGGAATTGGAAGTTCAAGTGATTCATCGCATAACTTGTCCACATGTTCCTTATTCCAACTTGCCCCAGGAATTTTCACAAAATCTAATAAACTGAACAAAAAGTCTTCATCAATTTCAATTGTCAACTCTTGTAGCAAGATCGTTGCATATTTTATAAATAAAACACCATGGCTGCTGTCTTTTACTTTGCAAATCGATCCAGAGAAAGTAGGGTGGTTGTTCATTTCCTTGCCTGATTTGGGAATCACACTAGGATACAAAATGATTGGAAAAATACCCCCATATAACTGATTATCAATTTGTATCCATTTTAACTTGAGGCTGAAATTTTGATACAAATGAGATTCATTATATCTGAACTCTAATCCTCTCAACGTAACATAGCAAAGCTCTTGTGATCTAGTATTAATCAAGGAAATACCAAATCCTTCAAACTTCGTAATTATCTGTGTATGATAGTTCTCATCTGCCTCATTTGCTTCGAAAGTTTGCGACACATTGTTCGAAGACCCAGACTTTGTCTTGTTAATTTTGTACAAACTCAAAGACGGATCATAGTTAGTAATAATCAAAGATTGTGTTGGACCGTCAGCAACAACATTTAAATCCACAATCTTCTGCTCAGACGAATCGATAGGAGGTAAGCGAAATGGCTTCAAGTTTCCAATTTCTGCTAAATTTACAGCTCTCTCTCGACCATGTGATCTGATGACCAACTCCTTCGAAATTGCATTAGGATAATCATAGGCATATGGCATCACACTCTTAGGGGGTATTTTATAGTATATTGGCTTGTAAACTGTGTCGTGCTTCACAACTTCTCCATTTTCATTAACGTTAGGATCACTCTGGTAAATGTAGAATTCCGAATCGCTAAAGTTACGAATCGAGAACGGCCAATGGTTGTTTGCATTTTCAATTTGAATGAAAATAATTGCCTCCTCCATAGTGATATTAACCTTTAACAAAACCTGACCTATTCCATCTTTGAAGACTTTCAAGTATATTTGGCCGACATCGTCTAAAGTAAATGGTGATGACCAAGATTTCGATCCAGAAGTAAACTTTATCAACAAGCATTTCCGATCAATACTTCGTAACCCATATAACGGGATACTACCCTTTCCATCTAATGTAATCTGAGTGCTTGTACCATTCTCAACAATCTGAATTGATTCATCCAAATTATTCTGTACAACATACCTTGGCGCTATTGTAACAACTTTCGACAATTTATATTTTCCTTCACCTTCTTTGACCGAAAATGCAAAATTAGCTTCTTTTTGTTTACCTGATAATTGAGCAGAGAGAGACATTTCTTGGCCCAAGGCATCAAAACTTATTGGTACAGTCCAGGTCGTTTCTTCGGCCTTAATAGTTACTCGATTCTTTCTATCACCATACTTGTCAAATGAGAACATACATGGTGCTCTTGTTTTAGCGGGATCTCCATTTGCTTTTAAAATGTTTCCATTCTCGTTAATAAACAAATCCTTACCAGTTTTGTTCAATATAACATAAGGCGAGTAAAGACTAATCTTTAAGCTATTGCTATCAGAGCTCTTGTGGTAATGAATTCTAATTTTTAGAATTTGACCATTTTTGTGTCTCATACTGATTTGATTTTCTCTCTTGAAGTCACTATTTGGTGAAGTATTAATTATGGCAAAGTCCGATTTCAAAAATCCACAATCTTTTGGTTCGACACTAAGCAATAAAAGGCTTGAGCGATTAACGACATGAACATAGCTCTTAACTCCTCTCGAAATCTCTCCATTCCAATCTCTCTTCAGCTTTTTGTCATACAAGCGGTATTTGAAGTCGAAAGGTAGCAAGTTTTCAATTTCAACAGGAGCTGAGATTATGATCGTCATATGTGGGTAGATTCTTGCGAGTGGCTCTTCAGGGTCAAATTTCGCCTCAGCTTGGAAAAAGTAAGAGGAATTTTCAGTGTTCAGCTTTGACATACATTGTAAAGAACGAATATCTTCAAATAGATCTTTCCAATTCAAATCTTCATTTGTCCAATCGTACTGTTCATCTGCTAAAACTGGTCTAACTTGGAATGTCCCCGAGTACACACTATCGATCGGCAATGCTTGGTTTGAACCAGGGGAAATTTCTAAGACACTGACTTCGCTCTTCCCATACTGAATTTTTATAGCGATTGGAATATCTGCATCATTTTGAATCTTTATGGTAGATCTTAATGAGATCGTTTTAACGTTGTCTTTACCCAACACAATCTCACAGACTAAACGATTGTGGTAACCAGAAGTAGCTGGCTTAAGCATGAACATCGATTCTCCTTCACCCGTAGCTGAAATCCCATGAATCTCTTCATAAGGAGCATCAATAATATTTATGCCCAATACTCCAGCAGCATCATTAGAATCTAAATTTTGACGGATCTTTTTCCAATCTTCAAAAGACCATGGGATGCTTTCACCTGCCTTGATCACAGATCTGGGCTTTGAATTGGAATCATTATCAGCCCAAACTTCAATTGCAAATCCCGTTTCATTTACTATAACATAAGGATTAACCTGACCTCTAGGTTTCAAGCGTTCCTCAGCAGTGATTAAACTAGAAACTTGTGAAAGTAGGGCAATTGACCTTGATGTGATTGTGATTTCGGCTAGTTTTCTGGATATGACGTCAACTAAGACTTTTCTTTTTGAGCCAACTGAATTTGAAATGTAGATAGCTATGGGCCAAGGCTCAATCAATGGTTCCCAAGAAGACTTTGAGTAATTATAAATATTAACAAACAGTTCAATATGACTTTCAGCACTGAAGTCTGTAGACCAATTCATGGCTTTTATCTCAAATGGTTTAATATTCATATCAAGTACAGGAAGTTCATGCACATCACCAATCAAGACAAACCTCAAACCTCCGATACTAGCACAAAATTCCTCACCCTTTATGACAATTTGAGGTGAATTGTTAATTCTCAGGTTATTTGACCTGATAGATTTATCGGTCAACACACTTGGTGCATACTGGGATAATCTTCGCTTAAAATCTTCTGAGAAGTCGAATGTTTGGTCCTTAGTAGCTACCGAATCCTTGGTATGCGCAGCATTGTATAATTCAGTGGCCTTGTTAAGAATATTAGCAGCAAATCGAATATCTCTGATTGAAACTCTCACAAGCACAGGATCGATTGATGCTTGAATGTTCGTAAGATGAGACAAATCAGAGTTGCCCCTTGAATCGTGTGCAAACGACACAGAAAAGTCATCAATGATCCTATATTGGTCCGAATCGAAGCTCTTCATTCTAGTTAAAAACATTCCAATATTACTTGCTGCCATTGATATTATCTTTTGACTTGTAAGTAACAACTGCTCAATCTTAAAAACAGCAGCTAAACTATCATTATCAGATGGATCCTCCAAAAGAATCACTGATGGTTCCTTAATGTTGACAGAAAAACTTAAATTGGCCTTTTTAGGTTCCATTGAAGCACCTTGTGGACCAATTGCGATCTTTTTAATAGATTCAGAAATGGAAGTTTGACTGCTTTCACTGGAATCATACTCAACTATCAGTTTTTCTTTTTCAAAACCATTTTCAAAAAATGACTGTATTTCAAACATACAATCCATTCCTAAGATAACCAGTGGTTTGTTCACTGTTAATACCAATACAGTTTCTTTAATTTCTGAATCACCTTGACTGGAGGCAGTTAAGCAAAATTGCTCCTCACCTGAGCTGATGGGCGGTATCAATTCCTTAAATTTGCTTTTACTGTTCTGCCTTATGTCCAGAAGTACCAATGACTTGATATTCAATTTTGAATCGAAATTACCATCTTCACCAAGAGAATACTCTAAATGAAATTTGTTTATAGTTAACGTAGCCAACCTTGCAGATTCAATATTCTCTAATCCCCAAGTCTTATTGTAGATGGAAAGTGACACGCTCGGAATATCAAATGCTAATTTAACTTGCCGAGGACTATCAATAGAACTATCATTTGCTTCCTGTATCTGCAATTTTTGTACAGCTTCTCCATCAGTTTTTGAAGAACTATTGTGCATGACCACCGCATTTGCTGTCACTGCATCTTGCTCAATGTCATTCAAATTGTCGACTTCATCCGAAACCGACACTACCCTAGCCAAGGAATCCCCCAAATTCATTAGATACTTGAGCTGCAATTCTGTCAACAGAAGACTAGTATCCTTCATCTTTCCTTCGACAAATATACTTGGCAGTGCATCACTATATTCGTAATAGTCGATTTCAAAGGCAATGTCTAAATTGTCTACTATCTTTGAGCTTTGCTGCACATCAGGAAAATGGAACTTTGACCACATATTAACATTTCGTATCCCAGCAAGAATTTTATTCTTAAAATTTCCATTATTCATTGGTATCAAGTCATTCGATGCATAAATTTCTCCTAGGTGGGTTGTAAAGGTATCAAACCGAGTTTCACCATTATTCATTAATCTTGGAAAAATAACAATAGGAGCCTTGATAATAACATCAAACTTGGTCTTATTTGCATTACTGATTGTATTGGCCAGATTGATAGCGGCATCTCTGGCCCTATCATAGATAGCTTTCATCTTCAAAAATTGATTGAGATAGTCAAAGATACGATTGAACGAACTTTCAACGAAGTTAATAGTCAAAGATCCAGTTCGAAAATCTAAGGAATTGTGAAGATCAACACTTGAATCACAGTCGTATGACCGATACTTGAACTCAGCTAAATTATCACCTTGAATACTTATCAAATTTCTTAATGGGGAATCCTTTGGCACCCCTTGATTGATCTCATCATGTAAGGACAATGCACCCAAAATTCCACGAACTTCCATTTCTTCAGGTACCAAAAAGACGTAAAACTTAGCAGTGCTCAATTCAAGAGTAGCAAAGGTGAGACCGTCTTCATTTAAAAGTAAAATAACACTGTCCAAAGATATATTCACAACAATTCTCTGGGGCGACAGCTCATCACTCACATCATTATGCTTCAATTCATCAGCCAAAGTGGGCTCAGCATTTGGATCGGTGAATGTATTCAAAATAAAATTCAAGATGCTCAAGTATGACTTACGTGCAACCATAAACTGCAAAGTGGCAATATCCACGTGGATATCTTGATCAAAAACTTCGATACTGATACCGTTATGTTCAACAAATCTTTGTGTTCTTTCATAATCAACTTTGAATATTTTCTTAGAATTTCTCGACTTTCCCGAGGAATTAGATGAGACCAATCTATCAAAAGAATCCATTCCAGATTTTTGCATATTATCAAGAATATTGATTTCCTCTAGAGAAAAATCTACATGCAATGCTGAAAGCGTTTTGAAAAGATTCAAGTTTAAACCTTCTCCAATTAAATCCAACAATGGTTCAGCCACCAATGAAGCACCGTCAATACATCTTGACAATGATAATTTGATAAATTCAACTGATAATTCAAATTCAAACAAGTGCTGCTCAAACGACTCTTGCGCTTTTATAGGTTTTGACAATGATTCAGATGAAGAGTTGTAAGCGTCTTCAATCTCCCTCTCGGTTGATGAAAGGTTATAGGTGTCGAAAACACTAGACACATCACTCTCAATATCATCTAAATTTGGTATGGCTGCATCCAAGATTTGCATCATGGTCTTATATTGATAATCGTTCAATGATATGTCAATTCTTGGAACATCCCCACCAATTTTAAATTTTGGTAGGTTATAAGCTTCGGGTAACATCGAAATTCCGAGTACGAACTGGATATTCAACTTATCCAAAATGAGTGAAGTTCTGTCCCTGTCCAGTCTATGCAATTGCTCCATTGTACTTTTGATTTCAGAACCGACTAAGAGCTGCGCATCTTGTAGATGAAGATTGAATTTATCATACATTAATGTGTTCAATTCTTGCCAATCTTCTTTATTGTAAACCTCTTTTGCTTTAATTTCCTCAATTTTTTCTTTATCTGCTAAAGCACTAACAATACTGATATGTCCAGCATCAAGAACTACCACCGGTGAAGCAATTTCAGATGGGTTTAAAGGAAGAATAATCAATGGAGCCTGCAAATCTAATTTCATGTTTATAGTTTTATGTTCATCAAGGACATATTGTAATCCAATTCTGGTTTGCTGAGTAATTCCTTCCATGGTAGCTTCTGCTGCGTTCATTATGGCTCCAATTGTATTAAGGTGAATTTTTGGAGGTTTAAAGAAATTAAATACTTCTTCGAAAAATTTAGGATTGTGGAATATTGTCATTGATTTAAGCTTTCCCAACAAAAGGGAATCTCCCTTTTCATGTAATGGATTCTGTTCATAAAGTATTTGAAAAAAGGGCTCAGTCTCAGAATCATCTAATTCCATCTCCAGAGACTTCAATTGTTTTACATTGACGATATGCTTGTACAAAGACGAGCCAGTACCGTCTTCAATTCTGAATTCTTCCAACAGAAATTTTGTTAAAAATGAATCTGGTCTCTGATAGAACAGAGCCGTGCAACCCTCGAAAACCATTTCAGCCAAGTTGGGTTCACCTTTACGCTTGATGTAAATGCCACCTTTCTGCAATGAGGCACCAATTTCAATTTTTACACGTTCCCGGGGCACCTCGATTGAGTCTAATTCATCCTTTTGATCGTCATAATCTATTGCATCATAGAAAGCTTTTCTCTGAGCTTCTGTTAACAGTAAATCAAGAGCCTTCTCTTCTGAGGTAGCATCTTCCTCAGGGGCTTGTGATCCCCAGAAGTAAGAAAGCCAACCTTGATTGTGTTGTGAATTATTTTTATCTTTATGCATGCTTAAAGCTGACTTGCCATTAAGCTCCCTTCTCAATTCACTTCTTGCAAGAGACCGATAGAATTTAATATCCTCAAAAGACAATTCCCTTTGTAATCTCTCCAATACATCTACTTGCTCGAGTGTCATTTCGGTAGAATCGAGTTGTTTCATTTTCCATAGTTCAATATAAGACTTCCTTTGCTGACTTCTTTTCTCAAAGTATTCCCATGTCCACTTATAATTCTTTTCATGAATTTCATTCACAATTGATTGCGCTGCATATCGAAACCACGCCTTGGGGTCTTCTTTTACTGTTGACGTTGGTCTTAACTTCTTATACTTTTGTGTTTTCATGTACCAGTGGAATTTTGAAGCTGTCCAGAGGAGATCATGGTATTGTTGCGAATCTAACTCAATCCCAAATTCTTCGAAAAAGAGCTCTGCTTTTATATGAGGTAAAGTTTCAGTCGATCCTGATTTGTGGACTGAAAGCTTTCCACTACCAGATATGGGTTTGAGAAGATGCAGAAACCCAATTTCTCGAAGATCTTTGCTATCAATGGACTTCTTGAAATTCGCCAAGGTATCAAGATGATTTTCTGAGTAGACTGATCTTGCGTCAGTATTCATGTAGCAGCTAAGATGATCCAATGTAAGTAACTTTTTTGTCATCAGCTGTGTGATGGAAATGAAGCTTGGAATCCAAGATTCATCAGTCGACACAGCAGATAATTCATGGAGGGTTAGGCCCAAGGAGTAAGGATTTTCAGTGAAAACTGAATCATCCTCATATCGGATATGAATATTTTTGATTACCACCTGTAAATTGTCGACTATTTTTGTCACAAGTGATTCAGTAAAAGATTCATCAGTACCTGCTTGATCAGAAATATTTTTATTTTGCTGTTTTGCTGCCTCAACCGCTTCCAACTGCTTCAATTTTTCTTCCTTGAGCATTTGTGCTCTCCTCTCTTCTTCATCTGAGTCAAAATCTTCCTGAACTCGAGGTGAAGCTAAAACGTAAACATTCTCAATCACAACTTTAACAGGCTTAGACTTCAAGTTGGACCAAGGTATTTGAAGTGTTAATTCTCCTAAATGTCCGAATTTCACGTCAAGGGGAAGATTGAGCAGATCTAATGATTCTTTGTTCAATCTTAAATTATTGAGTTTCACATCACCGCTCCATATTCCAATATTCAATTGATTCAGATCGAAATTTTCGATATACGATCCCAAGAACCTATTCAATATACTCGCCACCAAGGATTCAAACATTTGAATTTAGGAACAGTAAACTAGGTCAGCAATGCAATCGCTAAGAGCATCTCCAGGTATTGCTTAAGAAGCACTATATACAGGATTAATATATGCAGAAAACCTGTAAACCCCTTACAGTTTATAAAATATGATAGTACATCTGATAAGGCATTAAAGTGATTACTCATAAGAGAGCATCATTTGATAGAAGAGAAAGCGAAAATAATCACGATAATTCAGATTCAGGAGTTCATCATATTGTTAACATAAGCAGGCACACACGCATATAATTATACATACATTGCCTTCCTTAAATTGGGTCGTATTCAGAGAGACTGAGTCTGATACTCAAATCGCCACTAGTATTCATCCCATCAATATTAGTGTATGAATAAAAGTTAATCCAAATACTTTCAAATACAAGATTTCACAAGTTGATTCTTACGATATTTAAGGATATTATTGAGTTCAGATTCCGTTAGACTATGACATCAATTAATAAGTCACAGAATACAAACCAACCTAACTCTATCGGTGTATATAATGTTGGCCCCGAAATTGGTCGTGGATCTTTCGCCACCGTTTTCAAATCTACTGACAGTCGAACTCATAAATCTGTGGCAATCAAATCCGTTATTCGATCAAAGTTGAAATCAAAGAAGTTAGTTGAAAACCTCGAGATTGAAGTGTCTATTCTCAAAACAATGAAGCATCCTCATATAGTAGGATTACTAGATTATTATCAAACTCAAAGTCATTTTCATTTAGTCATGGACTATTGTTCAATGGGGGATTTATCTTATTTTATTAGACGAAGAGGCCAATTAACCAAAACGCATCCTGTTATTTCCTCTTTATTGGACAGGTATCCATCACCAGAGGGATCTCATGGGTTAAATGACAAGATTGTTTTGCATTTTTTGAAGCAATTGTCTTCTGCGTTGCAATTTCTCAGAGATAAGAGCTTAGTACACAGAGATATCAAACCGCAAAACTTGTTACTTTGCCCACCAATGCATTCTAAAGATGAATTTCTCGAAGGTCGATTCGTAGGTTTATGGGAAATGCCTATACTCAAGATTGCAGATTTTGGGTTTGCTAGATTTTTACCATCCACTTCAATGGCAGAAACTTTATGCGGATCTCCTTTATACATGGCTCCCGAAATCTTAAGATACGAGAAGTACAATGCAAAAGCCGATTTGTGGTCTGTGGGTGCTGTATTGTATGAAATGACAGTTGGAAAGCCACCATTTAAGGCCGGTAATCACATTGAATTATTAAAGAACATCGAACGGGCACACGATAAGATTAAATTTCCGTCATCCGCACAAGTATCGGAAGAGTTGAAAAGCTTGATCAGGTCTTTATTAAGGTACAACCCAGCAGAAAGAGTTTCCTTCAAAGAATTCTTCAACGACCCATTAATCATTAATGACTTGGCTAGCAATGATAAGCCCTTGGAAACTTCTGATATGGACGAGAACCTATTCATCAGTGAATATATTTCACCAATTACTAAGAGTCAAACTTTACCATATATCCAGCCACTTGTTGATTCCCAGATTATTGAAGAAAAGAGTACTCCTAAAGAAATTCATACTACATCGAATAATTTAGACAATTCCGAACAAACAGGAATCATCACGGATGAAAAGATAAAGAAAATAATCAAAAGATGCAGTCCTGAACCGGAGACTCAACCTGTCCTTAATCAGCTGGTGAGTAATCGCATCAATCCTGGCCCTTTTAATTCTGCAGCTGAAGCCTTGTTAGAAAAAGGTTACGTTGTGGTAGAGAAGAGGGCAGTTGAAGTGAATGCCATTGCAGATGAATTAGCACATGCTGGGAGCGGAGCTGTGGCAATTAACCCTCGAAAAGACTCATTGAATAATGAAACATTGCACCGAACGGAAACAAGCTCCAATAAGCGACTCTCAATGAGATCAAATTCATCAAATAGCCAAAGGAGACCAAGTTTTACCGAACGGAGAATAAGTATTTCTATCTCGCCAACTAATGCTTTGAGCAAGGCATTGGGTATCGCATCAAATAGACTATTTGGAGCTCAGGGAAATCAACAGCCACTTTTGGAACAGCCCAATGAAGAGATATCATCTCAGTATATGAATGAAACATACTCTAACATTAACCCCAATTTTGTTGATAATTTGCTACTTCAGAAGTTAAATGTTCCAATATCCACTCCAAACATGCAAAATCGGATTAAGGATGAAGACCTGAGATGTCTGGATGAAATTGTACTTTCTAAACTAGAGTGCATTGCTACAAAAGCCCATTCAATTAATTTATTTGCAGATGTCAAGTTTAGTCAATTAATCCCTAGCCCTCCATCAACGGATGGTTTGGATGATGATTTATTGCACCAAAATGACATGCTTCCTCCTAGGGTGGTCAAAACAATTAGTGAAGAGGGAGTAGTTTTGTACGTAAAGACACTCGCCACGCTCGCGAGGGGAATGACAATTGCAAGTTCATGGTGGTATTCTCAATATGACGGAGAAAAATTTGGTAGCTCAACTTGCGAATCCGGAGTTTCTCGAAATACCACCATAAAAATCAACGAATTAGTGCAATGGATTAGGGAGAAATTCAATGAGTGCTTAGAGAAAGCAGAATTTATAAAATTAAGACTCGAGGAAGCTAAAACGATACTAGCAAAAGACCAAGAAATTTATCCTAGTGGTGTATCATTCGAAAATTTAGAGACTCCTATGAACGAAAGAAAAGTTTTAGCCGAAAAGTTGATATTTGACAGGGCATTGGAAATGTCTAGAAATGCAGCGGTGAATGAGTTGGTAAAGGAGGACTTAAAAGGTTGTGAATTAGCATACAGTACAGCAATTTGGATGTTGGAAGCTCTCTTGGACGAGGAAGACGAAGTTTCACACGAAGAAAGCTTGGATATTGAGGATAAGGCGATGATCGAGAAATTTATCGTTAGTATTGGGAACAGGTTGTCTGTTTTAAAAAGAAAATTAGAACTTTTGCCAGAATGAGTTTTTCCAAGACTAGTAGAAAAATTGAATAACCAACACACACTCCAAAACTACTTGAATGCACATGTGGCACTCGAGCACAATTTCAATTTCGCGCCTTCGATTATAGAACAGGGTTATTTAGGAATATTAATATATGAGTTACATACGAGCTATGTATGTTGAGCTGAGAATCTCCATATTAGAGAGATTCTCATGATTCCACCGTTGAGCTGAAAGCGGGAAAAATTATGCCAATACGCTATACGTATACAAATTCATGCATTGGTTGTCTCTGCCAACCATTTGACGGAATTTTTGATGTACAGACAAAGTTTGGTCATGTTTGCATTTTCAAACATATCAAACTTTATCTTGTCTTCACATAAAATTGTGTCAATGAAGGACCATCTTTTCCACTCAAAATCAATTTCGCGTGGGGAAGAACGTACCTGATCAGGTTTATCATCCGTGTAAGTTAACCCACTAAACATTCTCACACTTAACCTATGTTCTTTCTTATCATAAATTTCTTTATTCTCCATATAGTCAACTGGGTTAATTTTCTGAACATTACAATGTACTGCAAATAATGGGATATTACTCTTAGAGGTGAAAACATTATCTTCAAGATTCTTCAACAAGTCGATTTGCTCTTTCATAGGAAGATTCTTTTTGCGATAAAGTCTCAGTAAATTCTTCATCTCAGCAGTAAAAACATTGTAATCCATCACTGGGTCTTTTTGGCCCATTCCAAGACCGTGGAAACTAGTTGCATCATTATATCCACATGTCTTGATATATGACTTAACTTGATAGTGTGGTTTGCGAACAACCATTGCAGCAGTCACAAAAGTATCCTTATCTCCTTCTCCTAACTCACCAAGGGAAAAGAGTTTGTAAAAGTAACTTGGGCCAAAAACATTATAGTATAAAGCTACCAAGAGAGACTTCCCGTGAATCTTCTTGTTAACGACCAACTGGCCCGATTCAGTGGACAAATCAGGGACTGCACCCTCTAAATCATGATACGGGATTTGAAGACTCTCAGTAGAGTTCACGGAAACTGGCGTAATCAAAGGAAATCTATCATACCTGGCTCTTACTTTCTCATTTACTCTTAGGCCCGCAATACTGTAGAAAAAGGGTGAAATGGTTCTCTTCCAATAATCTGGCCATGTAATAAGTCCATGCTTTCGGTAGACCGTAGAAGTGAAGATTGAATCAGGATTTCTAACAAGAATGTTATCAGAATCGAGCATAATAACGTGCTGGAAAGAGGAAGCAATAAGAGCCAAAGCTTTGTACTGGTAGCTTCCAAATTGCCATTTTCTTGTCACAGCAGTTCCCAACTTTTCTGCAACTATCACACAAGAAGCACCAAGTCTTGGTAATACAGTATTACAGAAATCATACTCTTTCTCATAGTCTCCGAATGTGGGCAAGATAAACTCAACGGGTAAGGTCGATCCAGTATCACGAAGTGCCACAAGTGAAAGATAAGATAACCACGAATACCAACCACCACCTATAAGAACAACACCTTGGCTGTTCTTTTTGTAAGTAGACTGATCAAGTTTCTCGGGTAATTGTTTCAACACGGCCTGATGCTTGATTCTAAGTTCATCATATGTTTCTTGTGTGAAATAAGCTTTGGTCATGAGAGCATCTTTAGATGTTGGGACTCCTAGGCCGTTATATACGTGTTTGATATAACTAATCGGATCGGCTTGATCAGGCTCGGTTATGTTGAATTTGTTGAATTCAAAAATCGTGAAGATACGATTCCAGAAATCATGGTAAGGTTGAGCAGGTGAGATTCCAATGTTTGGTTGACCAACTATCGACTTATATACGGGTGGTTCAGAAGCCTGATTCAGGTTGCTGTTAATGAGTTTTATCGAAATGGAGACGTTTCGATTGATCGGTATTGTCGATGAATATAATGCTTGGGTGTTATAAACTGAATAAAGGGCAAAGATAACAATAGCCGATAAGAGTGTCAACCTCACCTTCATACGAGGGAGATTCAACATGGCTAAACCTATGAAGAAGTTGATATGTGATAACGGCCGATTCCACGCACTGAATAAAATTTACGTGGTGATTTAAATAAATGTAACTCAAACTACACAAAACCGAAGTTTTTTGGCTGAAGCATAATAGGGATTTTTTTTGAGTGGACGAAAAAGAAATCCGAAAAAAAATAGTTCGTTCGAACCTCGATCCAATACGCGATTAATCAAGACAGCGATAACCTACTGGGTTTCTAGTAATATTGCCTCACTTACATTTCAAGGGGAATAAAAAGGTAATCTGAAAACCTAAAATCACCTCTCCTATTTACGCACAAGTATTATCAACTTGGTATTCTTAGAAAAGAAAAATTAAGGTCTGCGAATAAACGAGTTCTCGCGGCAAAGTTGTGGCTAAAGCTTCCACTATTGACAAGGATTTCGAGTTGTAGTACTGAACGCGTCTGTGGATTTTAGGGAAAAACGTTAAAAATCAATTTTGTGTAAACTCACAAGGATAAGTGCGTTCACTCTCATAAATCTGTCTAGGAAAATCTAGTAAACTAGGACGTAAGCGCTGATCATATTGTTTTCGGCAGCGCTGATCTCAAACCCATTTGTGTCAACACAAAATACTTCGTATTACACGTGTTCTTACACATATTTTTTAACTTGAAAATTTGTTCTCCATGTCAATTTCTTATTTGTTTTATTCACACTGTCCTCACAATCATAAGAGCGTTTCCTACTCGGAAAACAAAAATTGTCGAGGAAATCTTATGAGTTTTAATTTTGTCACGTGGGGAACCAGAGACTGCGTCAAAATTATTTGTACATGGATATACCCTACTAAAGATGAATAATGAAAAAATTCAAGTTCGGGATAGTTGGACTGATTCAGGTCTAATCAACCGTAAAGAATTTTCGTCACACCGTCCATTATCTAGCAATTCGAACGATGACGAAATTGATGAAATAATTACTAAAACAAGCTCCCTCAACATCAATGAACAAGCTTTGTTCAACAGATCCAAATACCAATTCATAACTAGATACGCATTTCCAATCATACTTACTTCACTTTCAGCATTCGTTCGACTTTATGGTATCCATAAGGCGAACAAGGTCGTGTGGGATGAAGCACATTTTGGAAAATTTGGGTCTTATTACTTAAAACATGAATTTTACTTCGATGTACATCCACCTCTTGGAAAGTTATTAGTTGGATTATCTGGCTACTTAGCAAATTATGAAGGTCACTTTTCGTTTGAATCAGGAGAGATTTATAATAATGATTGCAATTATGTCTTTATGCGGTGTTTTAACTGCATATTTGGGATTCTATGTACTCCCTTAGCTTACAAGTCATGCCAATTGTTGGAATACAGCCAGCTAACTACCTGGTTTGTCTGCCTCCTGGTTGTTTTTGAGATGATCTCACTCACATTGTCGAAATTTATTCTCCTCGATAGCATGCTACTATTTTTTACAGTTCTTTGCTATTACTGCTTGATCAATCTACACATCTTGAGAAAGAATAATCTCTTATTGAGTTTGCATGGCATTAAATGGTTGACTATAACAGGAATCTCCATTGGGTGTGTCTGTTCAGTTAAATGGGTAGGGTTGTTTGTTACGGCATTAATTGGATTTTATGTTATCTACGATTTGATCATCAAAACCTATCAAGTAATGAGCACCAACAGCATTTCTATCAAGCAATATGCATCACATTGGATAGTGCGAATCCTAACCCTTATTATTATTCCATTCATAATTTACTCCGCTTGTTTCAAGATTCATTTTGGCATTTTAAATCACTCGGGACCTGGCGATGGCTCAATTTCAACTCTACTCCAAGCAACGTTGAATGGAAACACATTAAAAAATGGTCCACGATCTGTTGCTTTTGGATCCTTGGTAACTTTAAGATCACAGGGATTGTCCCCCAATTTACTTCACTCACATGCACACTTATATCCAGAAGGTTCTCAACAACAGCAAATAACAACTTATGGATTTAAGGATGAAAATAATGAATTTTTGGTTGAATTTGATTTATCCGAGGGTCTCAAAGATAATTTTGCAACGTTGGAACCAAGAGACAATGATACCGAAGCCACCTACCAAAGATTAATACGGGACGGAAACACTGTGAGATTTGTTCATAAAGACACAGGCTGCTTGTTACACTCGCATGTCATAGCAGCACCTGTGCTGAAGTCACATTACGAAATTTCATGTTATGCTAATCTTGAAGAAAGTGATCTCAAAGACGAATGGATAATTGAAATCCAATCTCAAGAAAAGTCACCTTCTGAGTATTTCGACAGTGAAGATATTTCCGAAATTCATCCAATTTCAACAAATTTCAGATTGCGTCACAAAGTATTAGGATGCTATTTGGCAACTACTGGAATCGCGTATCCTGCTTGGGGATTCAACCAAGGTGAGGTTGTATGCAAAAATTCATTGCTAGCGAAGGATAAGAGTACTTGGTGGAACATTGAAGACCACGTTAATGATAAACTAGAATTACCTCAAGTTGAATATGTTCCACCAAAACCTAAATTCTGGAAAGAGTTTATCTTATTGAACTATGGAATGATGGCATCAAATAATGCATTACTTCCAGATCCAGACAAATTTGATAAGTTGAGTAGTGAGTGGTGGGAATGGCCATTATTGCATACTGGTATGCGAATGTGTTCTTGGTCTGCAGACGATCTTAAATATTTCCTCATTGGCCATCCGTTCATAACATGGTTCTCTACATTCTCCTTATTTGTGTTTGTCGCTTATGCTTGTTTGACTTTGTACAGATGGAAACGTCAAAAGATCTGTCTCAATATTCTAGAAAATACTTGGGAAACTTTTTTTATCCAAGGAATCATTCCATTCTTAGCTTGGCTCTTGCATTATATTCCATTTATTTTAATGGGGCGTGTCAAGTATTTACACCACTATGTTCCTGCATTATATTTCGCAATCCTAGTTAGTGGATTTGTGCTAGAAGAAATTATTTATAAACTGGTCACTCGAAGAGTATCAGTCCCAATCTACCTTGTGCTTTACGGTGCTATTATTTATGGATTTTGGCACTTTAGACACTTGAGTCTAGGTATGCAAGGCTCTTCCCATGATTATCACTATCTCAAACTTCTCAATTCCTGGATGATATGAACAAATTCATTTTATATTTAAATATATATCAACCCGTTTTATTAGCATACAACAATGCCTCTGCCAATAATACTCAAATTTTGCATGCCATAAATTTCCATTCGTATAGCTCGCAACAAATTTGTGATCAAAGCATAAATTGCACATACTATAAATTTAATTCTAGTTTTATCCGAATACATAAATATTAGACACAAAATACAATCAATGTAAATACCTTCTTCCATTATCTCCGCAACAAATAATCCTAGAACTAAAATTCAAGCTATACCAAATAAGGATTTCACATATATAACAAATGGCATCCAAACAATATTTAATTCACGAATGTTATTAACAAATACATTGAAACCTTAATATATAAACGAAATCTCTTGGAGTGATAGTAATTCCTAGTATGAATACTGCACAAATAACAAACAAAAAAATACGAACAATTCCCACAATTTCAAAAAGAACCAGGAAGAAACATTTGAATCTTTAATCATATGTACAATTCATCCATTACTTGAAAATTATGATTTGCTACCACTTCAGAAAAAAAGCATATACCCAAAAATCAAAATTTAACCAGTTCCTTAGTATAAAATATCCCAACCTTTCACAATTAGTTATTAAAATACAAATACTGATAATTTATGAACAAAGTAACGAGATCCATTCTATGCAAGTACTTCAGATATAAATTGTATTTTGATGAAACATTTTCCCTATGGAAGGATGATCCTCATGTTTGACAATTCCATCTTCAACATACTAACTACTTGAAAATCCAAGTATCAATACAGCTCGTAAAACAAATAAAAAAGTCAAGCAGAACTATACACATACAGCAATATTCAATAACTGGAATAAGAATCAAATACTAAACTATAATTTATAGAGAAAAATTGGGATTAAATATTAATATATACACAGGTACGACTGAAGAAACAATCAGCTTTCTTTCGAACGATAAATATAATTATATCGAATGCATTGAATATGTTCTCATCATGACTATAAATGCTTCCTAATATTCAAATTTAAAGCTGAGAAGGCAACATTCAAAATCACAATATTGCAATCAATTTCATAGTTCCTATTCCATAAAATACCAATCCTGTAAATCATCCTTAAAAAAATAGTCTTCTTCAACTCGCCGACCTAAATCTAAATACTATAAAGCTGCAACTCAATCATCAGATATTATAATAGAAAAGGTTAGACTTAATGTCTAATTTCCTTTAACTACAAACTATTTCAAATGGTTGACTAAAGCACTTTCAGCACTAGGATTCATAAACATGGGTGTGGGCCAAGCTTTTAAATGTATTCTCAAATTCACTAATTAACAAACCTAGTCAACCAGTACCAGACTCGAAATCACCGGATCTTGCAATCGATCAATAAGATCATAAGTCACCTTTAAAGTTTTGTCAAATAATACTTGAAAAAACGTACCCTTCTTCCAAACACAATTTCATTGAGTTGGCTCTTGCATCTGCTGTACTCAATACTCGAGGTTTCGGTCCATCCATAACTCATGAAAATATGCATTAAGTCTGTTCACTATCCCACCCTAAAATTACTCATTATCGTGACTTTATACGGTATATACTGTCTACATGCCTCATCAATTAAACTAACTCAACTTCAAATTCCATAAACTAATATCAGCGGTATACTTATATTGTCGGAAAAATCCATACTTCAAATTTAAAATTGAATCGAATCCTCCTTGCAAACCCTGATCATCAAATGAAAAACTGAATTCATTTATGAAAGTAATGAAATAAACAGCATAGAATTTTGAAGTTATAAGTTTAAATAGATCAAATAACAACTAGTTAATTGTAAATATGTCATAAGGAAAAATGATAGCTGGACCTAATTTTATGTTGAGGAAAATGATAAAAACATACTTATATCAGAGCATATAAGTGTAAGTGTGTCATATCCCCAAATGTTCTCTTTTAATGCAAGCTTACGTTCAATGAATCTCATATTTTATACGCGCATATATACTATATAGATTTTTGTGATGTCGATTTTTGATGGAGGAAATTTTCTACATTACATTCTTACATAACTTAACCTATTCTTCCCAATTCAAAATTTTACCAAGTATTGCGAAAATTTCTCACACATATAATTTCATTCAACTGAGTTGTTGAATAAAATTGATATTTACGGCCGTGAACAATGTAATCTTATTTATAATATCTCCAAATGGCAGAATTCAAAATCCATAATTTACCAGCTAAATTGAACATGATTCTTTTCTCGTACATTATAGTTCATAGATTCCTAATATCATATGGACTTCAGCTTTCTGTCACTATTGGACTCGCACAATTTGGTGTAGCTCTTGCGGTGGTCGTTAAAAGATTGTTAACGCGAAGCTGGACTCTAACTTTCTACGATTTGGTATCAGTTCACTTGGTAGCTCGGATGGAAGATTTTCCATTCGTACTATCTACTATTAAGCAAACTTCTAGTTAAGGTTTAAACTTGGAAACCTGACTTTTTATGGTATCTAAAAAAATAAATAACAGAGCTAGAATTGAGACAGCACGATGTGTGTGTCTTTATGGGATCGATACTCAGGCAATTGTTGCAAAAAATGAGTTATCAGATTTCCATTCAAGGGAAGCTTATACAGCAAGTACTTCGGGGTGAAATTTAGGGTCGATTAGCATAAAAAAATTGTATTTGTACTTAAAATGGAGCATATCAAATAATTGTCTAGTTAATATTACTGGTGTCTCAACCAGTTACGTACTGAGGTCGAAGTAAAATCATTATAAACTTAATGTTCCATCGTGTTTGTATTGGAAAATATTTATTCAGGACTCAGGGTCTAGGAAAGTGTTGACATAGACAATGAATTTACTGTTTTTTTGATTCTTAATTTTTTTATTTTATGATTCATACTAGATCGCATTCCCACGTATGATAGTGATTATTCTATTAAGCGCCATTTTTAAAGACTGGAGTTGACTCAGAAAATTCGTACCAAACATGTGCTGAAATTGATAAATGTAGAATTTTCAAGATTAAAATGGTACATTTTACAAGGTGAGCCTCTAAGGAAAGTTATCAACTTCTGCTCGGTTCTGTGCATTTGTTATCTTTCTTTCTTGTCTAAATTTTTCAGTAATCCATTTTTTATTTTCGAATATTGATCTGTCTCCAAAATTACTACTTTCCCGTTCAAACTCTCAAGCAATTGGGCCGAACTTGACATGAGGAACTAGCAATTTTTAGCGGTAGAAATTTCCAATTTATTATTTCTATTGCGAATATTGGCCACTTCTACATTTTGGAATTCATGCAATTAACTATGAAAATATTTGCCCACCAAATTGACCATGGTCATGAAATATCGAAATCCACATATTAAAGTCAGTCGGCACTATGCAAGACGTAGGTTTTTTAAAAATGGAACTCAGGGATTTATTTCCACCTATAGTAAACTGATTCTCCAATGCAGCTTGTTTGACCCTTTCCTAACTCATGACGTCATAATCTGAGAAAGAATGCTGACGACCCCGCATTACCCGACAAATGAACGCATGTTCAAAGTAAGCCACGCAATAAACGTAATCAACATTCCGAATTACCCACTGTATAAGAGCAATAATTTTGCCCTGTAAGAAGAGAAACCAGAAAGTATTGTGAAATAGTGAGTGCGGTGTATAATTGACCTACTAGTCTCTCGATATACTTCATATTCTCCATATCGCCTTCTCTTCCTAGCACAATTTCACTGTTTCGACGTTTAAATTTGATTTAAACTTCAATTGCCTTGCTATAAAGCCCCCATTCTTATAAAATCCCACATACATCCTTCATTCAAGCATTAGCTCTGGTGATAGAAAGTAATTATGTCTGAACCTTCTAACAGTATTATCATCGTTGGGGGTGGTTTAGCTGGTTTGTCCGCAGCACATCAAGCCTATCTCCGGGGAGCCAATGTCATCTTACTAGATAAACAGGGATTTCTTAGTGGAAACAGTGGAAAGGCGACTTCCGGAATCAATGGGTCCCTTACCCGCACACAGGTAGATCTCGAAATTAAGGACTCAGTCGATCAATTCTACCAAGATACACTTGCTACTGCCAAAGACAGGGCCAATCCAGAGCTAATCAAAGTTTTGACTTATCACTCGGCTGATGCTATCCATTGGCTTCAAGAGGTATTCAATTTGGATCTCAGTTTAGTTTCGCGCTTGGGAGGACACTCCCAACCTCGAACTCATAGGGGTAAAGACTCCAAGTTTCCTGGAATGGCCATCACCTATAAGTTGCTTGAAACGCTAGAATCATTAGCTGAATCTGAACCCCATAGGGTACTTATCAAAAAATATTGCCAAGTAATTGATTTGATTCGAGAGGACAATAAGGTCTTAGGTGTTCGCTATAAAAATCTCAAAGACAAGTCTAAACACGAACTTAGGGGTCCCGTCATCATGAGTACCGGTGGTTACGCTGCGGATTTTACCAAGAACTCCTTATTAAGAAAGCACAGACCCGATATCATTGATTTACCTTCAACTAACGGAGTACATGCTACGGGTGATGGCCAGAAAATTATCATGAAAAACCATGGTTTGGGAATTGACATGGACAAGGTACAAGTTCATCCTACTGGCTTGATTAACTTAGATGACCAAGATACCATAAGCGGTAAATCGTCTCCAAGGTTCCTTTTTCTTGGTGCGGAGGCATTGAGAGGAGAAGGTGGAATTATGTTCAATGGGAAGGGCAAACGGTTTGTGGATGAACTTGGGACTCGTGACCATGTCAGTGGAGAGATGGAAAAACAGAATAAATCTGGCAACGGTCCTATTAGATTAATTCTCAGTGAAGAAAGTGAAAAGCATTTACTGTTTCATATTAAACACTATAAGTCTCGAAACTTGATGAAAACAATTACTGGAGCTGAATTGGTTAAGGAGCTTGGAATCTCAGAAAAGGATTTGGTTGCAGAACTAAACGAATATAACAAAGCAGCCCTGGGTGAAATTGAGGATCCATATGGGAAGAAATTCTTCCCTGCCACTCCATTCAAATTTGATAGGAGTGCAAAATTCCATGTTTCTTTCATCACTAGAGTCTTACATTTCACTATGGGCGGAGTTAGAATCAATGAAAAGTCCCAAGTCTTGCACCAAACAGAGAATGGCGAACATCCCTTCGAAGGTTTGTATGCAGCTGGAGAATTAGCAGGAGGGGTCCATGGCCATAATCGTCTTGGAGGTTCTTCACTTCTAGCATGCGTGGTATTTGGTAGACTTGCTGCTGACCAAGCAACAAGCTATACTTTTCAAGAATTGAGTTCAAGAACTGTACAGGCTACGCAGAGGTTGCGTATGATAAATGTACATATCGATCCTGAATCTCCACGAAAGGTTGTTATTGAATGGGAAGACAATCATGGAGGTAATTCTGACACCCCCGTTGCACACCTGGGAAATGAGGATAAAGTTCAGCTGGACTCAAAAGGCAAAAAGTCTCATGAAACTAAAGGTGAAAAGACTGGGGCACTTGTAATTCCAGAGAAAGAGTTTACTTTAGAGGAAGTTGCAAAACATAACAAGGCGCTGGACTGTTGGGTTGTTGTCAAAAATGTGGTGCTTGATTTGACCCCATTCCTCAAGAATCACCCTGGAGGTGAAGACGCAGTTGTTACTTATGCTGGAAAGGACGCTACAGAAAGCTTTGAAATGTTACATGAAGATAACTTTATCCAAAAGTATACCAAGGAGTGCGTCTTGGGAAGAATCAAGGGCAAAACTCCAGCATTAGACTTGTAGCTAACGCAAAGAAGTATATAGTAGTGTATGAGATTGAAACTAGAGATGTAGGAGAATTGAGGCTCGGAAATGTGAATGCATGGATTCCATTAGATTTAGTCGTGATGGAAAGTTTAGATGAACAGAAATTGTGCAAGTTCATGATCGTACATATTTCAAATTTCATTCTAGAATATTCAGTCTATCCACTATCATCCTTTTGCTCAATTCATCTAATTCTCGGTCAAAGAAGCGTCATACTCTTCGAGACTCAACAACTCTTCCGAACCTTCCACAGCTTCGGGGTTAGTCAATTTGATCTGGGCAATCCATCCATCACCGATTGGGTCGTTGTTAATGAGTTGGGGTTCGCTTTCCAAAACATCGTTAATAGCAACTACTTCTCCGGCCACAGGAGAATAGATTTCGGAGGCACTCTTAACAGATTCAACTGAACCAATGGTGTCACCAACCTCAACCTTGTCACCCACTTCTGGTAATTCGACGAAGGTCACGTCGCCCAATGCCTCACTGGCATACTTGGTGATACCAACAAAAGCGGTGTCATCATTGAAGATGGCCAACCACTCGTGTTCTGCGGTATACTTGACAGTCTTTGGGCCCTCCTGTAAGTACTTTTGCACGTGTGATTGGGTATTTAACAAGTGGTTGGTGGTGTTTAAAATGACTCTAGATGAAGAAAAGAGACGGGTTGAAGGTCTGGTCAACAATGGGGAGCTTCTTAACAAGGTTCTGAACATGGTGGAAAGTACTTTTTAAAATCTGTCGAGTTTGAGTGGGGTGTTCCTCTCTTTTGTATGAGGAAATTTTATTCTGGTTTGACTCGCGCTGACTCCGTGCTAGGCAAACATGCCATGCTCGGAGTCAACTGAAAGAACGAAGAAAGAGAACAGGGATACTACATGTAATGACGAAAAATCTAATAGTATAAGCCAAAGTGAAGGAGACATAAACCTGGCACTATCCAACTATCATATCTGGTTTTGAAACCTTGGCTTCTGAAATATGAAATTGTACACAGGGTAGTTTAGTCGAACATATACTCAGTTCAATCATAACGAGTCTTGATTAGAATCAAAGAACATTCACTGTGTATACGCTCGGGTTTGTCGTTTGTGGCGTTGTAATGCAATAGACTGAAGTAGAATTCTTCCTTCTGAAGCTTTTGAAAGTAGATTGAATATGCAAAATTTTTTTACCTTAAGGATTTCTGGTTCAATGAAATGGCTAGAGGTTTAAAAAAGTTTTTTTTTACTTACGAGTAGGGTATGGATAAAATCGTTACGGATAAAATCGATAATACCTATTAGTTGTTCCTAAATTTTAAACAAAAGGTAAAAAAATACATAAAATCAACAATTGTAAAAAAATCGCTATTTCGCAAAAGTACTTGTTGACATCAATTTTCACAAGATCAAACTTGAAGATAATGAGAGATTTCGATTACCCTCTCTGCGTTAACCGACTTCCTTACATCTAACTCACAGTTAATCCAAAACTTAAGAGGGATACTTATCTCGTGTTTAAGATGTTGATACTAGGAGTTCATTTTGATTTTTTAGAGTACAAGTAATGTTACTTGCGATTATTTGGTCAAGTGAAGTAAGTGGCAGGAGAAATAAGTTCCTCAATGAGGTAATGAAAGCATTAGGTACTGGAAATCACCCGCTTTTACAGCTCATTACTTTTTGCCCCTTTAAATCTATTTCATAAGTTCTCATTCACATTGACAGGAAAAAAAGGCCTATAAATTCAACTAGGAGCGACTTCCAAAATAGGAAATATCAATTCAAATCGATGTACCAAGTGGTCGATGGTTTGAATTGTCTTTTAAACAGGGCTGAACAGGGATTTGAAGCAACATACAATTATGCTGAATGAGATATCTACTAACAAACTTAAAAGTTAGTCAGATCAACACAGTAAATAACACATAAATTGAGTAGTAAATAGTAGAAGAGAAGAAGATGCACAGGAGGGCCTAGCAGGCCCCATGGCAGGATTGTTCGCCATAAACGGACAATGTAGACAGTATTAAAGGGGCATTGCAGGGACATTGCTCGTGAAAGAAGGTAGTGGGGCAAATGGTCAAGGAAACATGGAAAACTTGGAAGGAAGCACTAGCACTACTTGAAGTGAACAGCAATGGGTACGATGATGACAATCAAAACGACGATGACACCAAAAATCAAGCACAATCTCATCTTGAAATCTTTCCACCACATATCCTTTCTCACTCTGTTGGCACCCCTTCTGAATCCTTGGGCGCTAATGGCCAAGTTGTCGGTCTTGTTTTCTATGGAGTCCAATCTTTCACCACGTTCGGCAACTTTGTTGATGTTATCACGCATGATACCGACGGTATCATCGATTTGCTGGGAGTTAGTAGTGGATACGTTGGCAAAGGGGCCAGTGAACCTATGAAGGTCAAGTCACCGGGTACCCTGGATTCACACTTACTGCCTGGATGGCGGCCGTCCTGGAGTTAGACTGATCTCCTGTAGTCTGATTGGGGATATATGGGTCGTAAGGAACTGAGGATGACATGATGGTGGCAATTGATGGAATGAAATCTGGATCTAAAGAAATTAGATTTTGATTTTCTGTGACAGAAAAATGAGAGCTGGAGGAAGGAAGTGCGAAGCAAGTAAAACCGTCGACTTAGGCTGAGACTTGGCACCTGGGAGGTAGTAGTGTAACTGAAGAGAAAAACAAAGACTTGATTATCATATGTAATGTATCAGTGGACGAGATTAGTAAAGCACTAAGGATGACCGAGATCTACAGGTCATGTATGAACAAAGGCCGTTAGATCCGGAGACTAGGTTGGGAGAAATAAAAGGAGAGACACGGTAGCGCTTGACACTAGTGAGATATTAGTAGCAATTGATTCGTTGGAATAGTCTAGGAATGAATGGCATCGAGAAAATATAACTAGAATCACAGTCACTTCAGAATGAGTTGGTTCATAGGGAGTGTCTGTCTGCGAGTTGTATTTCCAGAAAGTATTTACTTAAGTGTGTGTTGGGGAAGTGGTTGGAAGCGAGTTATAAATACTTTCCACTAACACGAGTAGTTCCCCGAACCTTGCGAGCCTTTTCCACCCCGGAAATGAACGAATCGGAATCTCCTAGTTGCTACATTAATTTCGATTTGTAAGTTCTGCCTGCGCTTTGTAACCTACTCCAAGTGAAAACTCCATAGCTTAAGGTCAAGTCCGAGACAATTGTCCAAGGTTTCTCACCGGCATCCGATCTGCACTAAGCCTTCCTTTCGTTTATGTCGAGACGGGTCTGTGCCAGTAGCATCCTGGTGTAGGCTCAGAAGAGAACTTGCCAATGTGATTTATCGTCCGTTCACTAGTATGACTTTGTAACTCATCCTACTCCCTCAGTCTCGTCTGTTGGTGGCGTTCGTAACACGAGGGATCCACGGTCACTTACCCTCTCCGTATAGCCTCAATTTGCCGAAAGGGGTAGGTGATGCGTGAGTGCATTTTCATTGAGAACTGAGTCTTTAAACCATAGAGTTCCCCAAAATACCACTTAAGTACCCTCTACACCTTGCCCTCGTTCCCTACAGTCTCTGCATACCTTTTCGGTCCCAGTGTGCTGTTCAGCCTCCCAGAAATTCTCGTCTAACCCTTCGTATTCGTGTTTCTCGAAAATTTTTCTTTTTTCCCCTGTTCACGCACCTGCGTCGGTATTGGTGAGGGAGTGCGCACCGACGTCCATTTAAAATCAAGTCTTTTGAATTAGTTGTTCTTTCTTTCTCTTTTCTTCTTCAGTATAACTTTATACATTAATCAAATAGACATTCAAAATGGACGGTGGTATGTATCATAGATTGCTTTCTCACACAAGAAGTTGATTGATTGGCTGGCTACAGTGGTCTTGGGCCCATTGCTGCTTTGGCAGTTCACCTGGAGTGATCTGGGTTTCGGAGACGAATTGGACGCTCCTGGTCCTCTTATGGACTTACAAGCGCCATTTATGTCTTGATTATCCTATTAGCTTCACATACATGCTCTTATTTGGATAGATTGCCTGCAAATGATGTTGATTTTTCACATTTTTCATCGTGTGATTGTTGTTGCCCTTTGGCTTCGATTCGCCACGATTGCCAACAGCAGACTCCATATATAGCATGAGAGTGGCTGATCTATCTCCTGCTATGATTTTCACGCGTGATTCCATGGTTGCCGCCGATTCCGACTGGGCCACCACCAATAATAACTCTTATCATTTGTTGTTGAATCGGCCACTTGGGTTGCGCACGACACCGCAAGCCAACATTTGTTATGGAATACTAACTCCAACAGAAGAAGTCGCTGCTTTAGTCATTGACAACGGTTCTGGTATGTGCAAAGCCGGTTTCGCCGGTGATGACGCCCCACGTGCCGTTTTCCCATCGATCGTGGGTAGACCAAGACACCAAGGTATTATGGTTGGTATGGGTCAAAAGGACTCCTACGTTGGTGACGAGGCTCAATCCAAGAGAGGTATCTTGACCTTGAGATACCCAATTGAGCACGGTATTGTTACTAACTGGGATGACATGGAGAAGATCTGGCATCACACTTTCTACAACGAATTGAGAGTTGCCCCAGAAGAGCACCCAGTTTTGTTGACTGAGGCTCCAATGAACCCTAAGTCTAACAGAGAAAAGATGACTCAAATTATGTTTGAGACTTTCAATGTTCCAGCCTTCTACGTCTCTATTCAAGCCGTTCTTTCCTTATACTCTTCTGGTAGAACTACCGGTATTGTTTTGGACTCTGGTGATGGTGTTACTCACGTTGTTCCTATCTACGCTGGTTTCTCCTTGCCACATGGTATTTTGAGAATTGACTTGGCTGGTAGAGACTTGACCGACTACTTGATGAAGATCTTGTCTGAGCGTGGTTACGCTTTCTCAACCACTGCTGAGAGAGAAATCGTTAGAGACATCAAGGAGAAGTTATGTTACGTCGCCTTGGACTTTGAGCAAGAAATGCAAACCTCTTCTCAATCTTCTGCTATTGAGAAGTCTTACGAGTTGCCAGATGGTCAAGTCATCACTATCGGTAATGAAAGATTTAGAACTGCTGAAGCTCTCTTCAGACCATCCGACTTGGGTTTGGAAGCTGCTGGTATTGACCAAACTACCTACAACTCTATCATGAAGTGTGACGTCGATGTTCGTAAGGAGTTGTACGGTAACATTGTTATGTCTGGTGGTACTACCATGTTCCCAGGTATTGCTGAGCGTATGCAAAAGGAAATTACTTCTTTGGCTCCATCTTCTATGAAGGTTAAGATCATTGCCCCACCAGAGAGAAAGTACTCCGTCTGGATTGGTGGTTCTATCTTGGCTTCTTTGTCTACCTTCCAACAAATGTGGATCTCAAAGCAAGAATACGACGAATCTGGACCATCTATCGTTCACCACAAGTGTTTCTAAGCACTTTCATCAGATCCCTACAATTCTTCACCATCTCTATATTCTTTCTGCTTATTTATATCTAATTATATAAAGTTAGTTGAGTATTCTTGTTTTGCTTTGTTTTATGTGTTCTCATTGCTTAGCCTCAAAGGATTGGCAATAGAACAAAAAAAAAAAACGATTAATATATGATCGCTGTCAAAAGTGAAGAATCTAGAAACACATAGAGTTATCATTGGCCCAATAAAGCAATTTGAATAAGACCTAAAAGCTACATGCAAATCGAATTCGTAAAAATCTAATATACAATCTATCATAAACAAATGGAAGTTTGGATTGTGATCCAGACAGAAGTATTGCGTACGTATCCAGTACTCAAGTTCCATATCACATCGAAGAGCCTCCATATATATGGAAAAGGTTAAGGTGACGACTGTTTATTTGCATCGTCTTTGGTCCCATCTTCGGTTTCACTCGAAAGCTCATCCAGTTCTTTATTTGAAGACGCGTCTTTTCTCTGTTTCAATTGGTTTTTTCCATCGTAGAAGTAAGACCACAATCTTCCAACATCGTCAAACTCTTTTCCAACTTGTATAGACTCATTCAATGACCGGTTGAGGATATCCAAGTTGTAAACTACTGAGTCCATAGCATTGGCGATTTCTTGAATGAGCAAGTCGCGTTGTTTCTCAAAATAAGCAGATCCTACTGAGGTAGATGATGGTATTTGGGGAGCATTTGTGCTCGATGAGGAACTTGGATGCAGCTTGGAAGGCAGAGACGACATGATTTCTGTACAAGTAGTATAAATTTGATGATTAGAATGCAAGATCACGATAATTACTAGCACGCGATTTTTATCACGTGACTTTATACAGAGTCTCAGAGTTTCTTGAAAGTGTGTAATTATAGACCAATAATATATCCAGAGACTTGAAATGTGTTTCCAAAGTGATTCCCAAATACATCTATGTCCAGAACACCAATTAATGTCCGTTAAAACTCTATTGCATAGTTGGTGGGCGCTTCACACATAGAAACCCCGCAATTGACCTGTAGGTAATGGTAGTTGCTTCCCCACTTACCCAGCCTCATACTAGCTATTATTATGGCAAAATCTTTACGATTCTGAGATTGTCACCTGACACCACTGCTAGCCAGTTAAATCATAAACCGAACCCAGCTATGATATCAGTTCATATTTCTTCTCACTTCCTGCATATACAATTTTGCAACCTACGATTACCCCTTGAAAAGAGTTACGCAAACCCCCTATCCCAGAGCATACCAGAAGTAAGCTTCCAAAGTGAAGATTTTAGAGATACAAGTAAATTCACCAAATTTAATACTAGGAAATTTTCTAAAATTTTCTGCAATTATTGTTATTCTTCCATTTCTTTCTCTAAGCTTCGACCACTTCTAGATCCTTCTAGTAGTTTACAGTCACCCCATACCACAATATTGTGCGGGGATCGCAACCTACGAGCAACTAATGGGCGTAAACCACAAGTATAAATTGCAGCAATTGTTTCAACTCTCTAATCCTTCAACAATCAGATTCAATTTGTTGAGACCTTAACAATCAAGAACTTATCTGAAGCACTAAAATGAGCAAAGCTGTTGGAATAGATTTGGGAACCACATACTCATGTGTGGCCCACTTTACTAACGATAGAGTGGAAATTATTGCCAATGACCAGGGAAACCGTACAACACCATCAGATGTTGCATTTACAGACACAGAGCGGTTGATTGGTGACGCAGCTAAAAATCAAGCTGCAATGAACCCTTCTAATACTATTTTCGATGCTAAACGTTTAATTGGGCGCAAGTTCAATGATCCTGATGTCCAGAACGACATCAAGCATTTTCCCTTCAAAATTATTGATAAAGGCGGAAAGCCAAACATTCAAGTTGAATTCAAGGGAGAGTCCAAGGTTTTCACTCCAGAAGAGATTTCATCAATGATTTTGACAAAGATGAAAGAGACTGCTGAGAGTTACTTGGGAACGGAAGTCAAAGACGCAGTAGTTACTGTCCCAGCATACTTCAATGATTCTCAAAGGCAAGCCACAAAAGATGCTGGATTGATCGCTGGATTGAACGTTTTAAGAATCATTAATGAACCAACTGCTGCTGCTATTGCCTATGGATTAGACAAGAAAGGCTCTTCAGCCCATGAGCAAAATGTATTGATTTTTGACTTGGGAGGTGGTACCTTTGATGTTTCTCTTTTAGCAATTGATGACGGAATTTTTGAAGTAAAAGCAACTGCTGGTGACACTCACTTGGGTGGTGAAGACTTTGATCACAGATTGGTCAACCACTTTATTCAAGAGTTCAAGAGAAAGAACAAGAAGGATTTGAGCACAAACCAGAGAGCCTTGAGAAGATTGAGAACTGCGTGTGAACGTGCAAAGAGATCTTTGTCGTCCTCAGCACAAGCCTCAATAGAGATTGATTCGCTCTTCGAAGGTATTGACTTCTACACTTCCATAACCAGAGCCAGATTTGAAGAATTGTGTGCTGATTTATTCAGATCTACTATGGAGCCAGTTGAAAAGGTTTTGAAGGACTCCAAGATTGACAAGTCACAAGTTAATGAGATTGTTCTCGTAGGTGGATCTACCAGAATTCCAAAGATTCAGAAATTGGTTTCGGACTTTTTCAATGGAAAAGAGCCCAACAAGTCTATCAACCCAGATGAGGCTGTTGCTTATGGTGCTGCGGTACAAGCTGCAATTTTGACTGGTGATACTTCTTCCAAGACACAAGACTTGTTATTGTTGGATGTTGCACCATTATCATTAGGTATCGAAACTGCAGGTGGTGTTATGACCAAATTAATTCCTAGAAATGCTACTATCCCTACAAAGAAGTCTGAAACCTTCTCAACATATGCTGATAACCAACCAGGAGTCCTTATTCAGGTATTTGAGGGCGAAAGAGCCAAGACTAAGGATAACAACTTATTAGGAAAATTTGACTTGACAGGTATTCCTCCAGCTCCAAGAGGAGTACCACAAATTGAAGTTACTTTCGATATAGATGCCAATGGTATCTTGAATGTTTCGGCTTTGGAGAAAGGTACTGGAAAGACTCAAAAGATTACCATCACCAACGACAAAGGAAGACTTTCAAAGGAAGACATTGAAAGAATGGTCAGCGAGGCTGAAAAGTATAAGGAGGAAGACGAGAAGGAAGCTGCAAGAATTCAAGCTAAAAATGGCTTAGAATCCTATACTTACTCGTTGAAGAATTCCATCAATGGTGACTTGGCTCAAAAGATTCCTGACGAAGACAAGGAAAAATTGAACAAGCAGATTGAAGAGACCATTGAGTGGTTGGACGGTTCTCAGGCAGCTACTACAGATGAATATGCGGACAAACAGAAAGAGCTCGAGGGAATTGCTAACCCAATTATATCTGCAGCTTATTCTGCTGGAGGAGCTCCAGGTGGAGGTTCGGCTCCAGGGGGTTTCCCAGGGGCAGCTCCAAGCGCTGGTGGAGCCACTTCAGGTAATGAAGGCCCAACGGTGGAAGAAGTTGATTAATCCGTCAATTCAATTTCAGATTTTTTGATATCTAGGGTATTTTTTGATTATGTAGTAATGATATGTTATATTGAAAGTAATTGGTTCGTCAACGAAATTGTAGTCGCAAGTATCCAATTTAGAATCAATATGATACCTATTCTTCTATCAATTACCCATCTATTGGCAGGAACAAGACCTAGGAGTAAGACCACATTGACAATCAATGCTACTGAAGTGACTTTGATAGTATTTGTTATTTCAAGCGGGAAACCCTTCCCTGGACTGTTTCCATCGATCAATGTCAATCCTGTAATTCCCAAAGAGCAAATGGCTAAGAGTGGACCACCAAAACAAGCACCAAATGCCATTATTGGCATCCCCATTTTCGCAATAGTAAAATTCGAGATAAGATCTCCAACGGAATTACCCACAGCAAATACGGTGATGCCCAATAAATCATCACCAAAATGATATATGATCGCTACTGATTTGAGAATACTAATAATCTCAGTAGCGAAGATTGAAATCCATGATAAGGAGATAATGAAGCCAACAAATGCACATGTGTAGTTGATAACCCTCACTTTTTTGATTGCAGCTAATTCATTAATAGCAGATTGTGTCCCTTCCGCTAGTACATAGACATGATAATTACTTTGCACTAATGACCAAGAACAGTATGAAACTGGTGCAGATAACATCCAGAACAAGACACGATTAATTGGAACTATCAGCAAAAGAAAAACAGAACCAGCGGCCGCTTGAATTGAAACCAACATGCGATCGATCTCGAAATCAAAATCCTCCTCCTCAGACTCACCATCTTGTGATGTATTAAAATTAAATGCAAGGCTATGGTTGAGCGTTTCTCTGCTCTTCAAAGCATCGATTGTATTTTTATCTCTTACTGGAGTGAAGATTCTTAATATTATGGAGATTGGAAGAGATAAAATTACGCTGATTCTCGTGAAAAAGCTCTCCTCTCGTAAGTCATTTAGTTGAGGAGCAAAGATCGTGATTAAAGTGGAGTTCTCGTTGCGAATTAAGGTTTTAAATGTGATTCTAGAATGTATTATTGATCCTTGAATGGGGGTTATTAGTTCTGGTGATTCCGGGATAGAATCGCTTTCATTCAGAAGGGGAAAATCATTACCCACCCTAGACGAATTCGATGGAGAAATTATTTCTCCCTCCATCTGAGTTACCAGACCACTGGACTGTGATGATTCCTCATTTGGACGATCCAAGTCTAGTTTAATAGAATTATGGACATGTGCATGCTTGTGCAATTCCCTAAGAAGCATTTTAAGCCCATATGAGCCGGGAATATTGATCTCTGTGCCATTTAAGCCCGAGTTGAAATAGTCATCCTCGGGAGAATTTAATGATTCAATTCCTGGCAAATTGGCAAATGTGTCGAGATAAACACTTGAATTGAGCTCGTTCTCGTCATTATCAGTACGAGGATTAAGAAGAAAATTTGCTCTGATTCGCTCATCTTGTAATTTCCTCCTAGAGTTAGCCTGTTGTAGGGAATGAGTTGAAAGAGCAAACACAACGTACACTAAGTAGGCCAGGATCAAGACGATACAATTAATGACACTAAGGTTCGAATCGATCAACACGAAAAACATAAACACCGTCACAGCCAAGAAACAGCCAACGTCTCTTAGGAAAAGTTTGGGCGTCACTTTGAAAGGATGGACTATAGCCATGGATCCAAGTACCACGGTGGTAATGAAGAGTGTAGCACCTAGCAATTCTGATAATGCCAAGTCACTCGAGTCAACACTCATGGCCTTGTAAGTACTGAAAATGTCCGGAGCACTATTTCCCAAGGCCAACAAGGTTAATCCTGCCAAGTTATCAGATAAGTTGAGGAACTTGGAAATCGTGTAAAGGTTTGGACATAAGTAGTCGGAAGCAGTTAACCCTAATGAGGCAAAAAACGCAATCAAAAGTACCACCAAGACTAGCATTGATGTTTTACCAATACCAGAACAATAGTAGATACTGAGGTAGTCGATCTTGCCAATGTGATACTCTTCATTATTGCAGTGGGTCTGGACAAATGCACACTGTTGACTAATGGGGAGTTTGTAGACCAGTCCACAGGATGATTCTTCCAAAGTTTCTCGGCGAAAAGAAGCCAGTAGACCAGGACTATCCGTAATTGGGGTATCAATGGCAACACTCAAGCCAATTACACCCACAATAACAGCCAATAAACATCTCATTTGAATGGACTGTGAAAATGAGTGAAGCGTTCAAATACGGGCAACGAAAAAGAATCTATCAATTAGCAATTCTAACAATCAAGAAGATAACACATCAACCGGGGCCAAGAAAACTTCAATCAGGGAGTTAGAGTCAAGTGGCTGGAAAAAGTAGCACACATACTCCTTGTGATTTTGCATCTGGTCTAATTCAACCGTATCTTGCCTTTACATTCCAAGGCAATAAAGACTTCTTTAGAGTTACAAGTCTAATTCGACATCTTGTGTTACAAATTTGAGGAATCAAGTCACCCAAATTCTACAGATATGTTTAGCTGATCATTGCACCACTCCCCATACGGGCACACGAAGGTAATCCCTTAATAACAAAGTTAAACATGGAATGCTGCACCCAAGATCAATTAATTTGTTCTCCAGTCCACCTAAAGAAACGTAACAATATTGCGTTGGTCATGGGTCAGAACGCCGTAATGGGTTCAACCTCAAAGTAATGCTTTAGCGTTACAAGTGGCTGTGATTTTTGCGTTACTGAGAATTTGGGTTCTCGCGCTTATTATATACTTATTTTCAAGGTCCGGGTAACCTCTTTGGAAAGACCTACACCTGCCGCAACCCTAATACTTTGTGATCCATTTCATCAATCGTATTTCCATATAACATTATAGTCGATGTTACTATACCCTCTTATTGTAGTACACTCTCTTACCTAAATCTCATTATTCTAATTCGTTAAGCCAAATATTTTAATTGCTTGGGGAATCGAACATTCCCATTTTCAAGCCCCTCCTTTAGTTGCAGATGTTGGTGCTCCATCGCAACAATAACCTTGGAAAATACCGTTTCAAATACATCATTTGCCCATAATACATCCATGTGCTCGTACCCTGGACATGCGACCACTTTGAGTTTAGTTTTCATTTTTTCGTTATGTTCGAGCACCAACTTTTTTGTTTCTTCGATGTCAACCAAAATATCGGAATCCCCATAAAATAAGAGCATAGGGACATTAAGATGGTGGGCTATAGGAAATGGCGCAGCGTTATGTACTGTATACCGTGGTGATTTGCACATCGTAGACAAGCTTGTTAAACCTATTCCGCAGGTTTCATCAAACATCTGGAATCGCTTTGCCGTAATTATTTGGAACCAGTGCACCACTGTCTTGACTGAGGTTATCGAAAACATATGAGGATAACCAATTTTCATCTGGTCTTTGCTGATGTTCTTGGACTTCCAGTTAAATAGGACCACCAACGAGGCATTAATAACTCGCTCGTATAGTTTGGGACCCATAAGATATGCCCAAAATGATACTGAAGGTAAAATGGCTCTGTATCCAAATATACTATGCAAAAATGTGTTATCCTTAGCAGCGTAGTCACAAATGGTCTTGAAAACCGTATGGTTCAAGTTCCGTGGTACAACAGCTGGTGAAAGACCCACGAAAAAGTTTAGTTGATTATTTAAGGAAGGTTGCAAGCTTAAGCTAGCAAATAATTGGGAACATCCTTGCGAAAACCCCACGTATGTCACCTTATCTTCGGGAGAGTAGTTAGATAGAATGTACCTGATGGTGTCGGGAATATCGTAATATGCAAATTCATCCAATGAGAAGTCCCAGAACTTTGGGTCTGAAACAGACAACTTCAAATGTTTTCTGGAGTATTTATTGCCTCTATTGTTTCCCAACCATACTTCCCATCCCAAGTCAACCAACAAATAGGGCAAGTTCTTGTTGTTTTCTGTTCCCAACACGAAAAGTTCTGAATTTGTGCACAACCCATGGTGAAAGTATGCAATCTTGCCTTCATTGTTATAGGACATTCCTGGCTTTTCAAGCTTGTGAACCACCAACAAGAATTCATCTCTAGTTGTTACCACATGCTCTCGTACTAGATAGCCGGATACCCGGGTAATCTCTGAAATATCCCCAGCATTGATGATCGACCCAATTCTATCACCAGATTGCACCTTCTTGGTGCTCAACTGAATGTTTGTTACTCTGCAAAACAAGTCGATCAAATAGTTGATCTGGAGCAGCACTAATAATGTAGCAATGTTTAATAGTGTCCTAAACACCGATACTTGCTGCTGGTATGCCATTTGTATAGATTACAAGTTGGTAAACGGTGTTCGTATCTATGGGGTGTTGCGTCTATTTGATTGAGAAATTCGCGTACTATGTACAAATGGTTTAACCTCGGCAAAGGTGGAACACGTTCCACGTTATTTCAAGGGTTAAAAAAAGTCCGGAAATGCTATTGGCATCTTCAATGAGAGGTAAGGAGAGTCCTTGGAAAATCTTGATAGGAGGTGTGACAGTTTCTGTTCGCAAATATTAAACCAACTCATACATTCCATCAGAGGTTTAAAAGATGCCAAACCACTTCTTCCTCTTCAGCAGTGACTCAGCAATAAAATCTCCATCCCTAATAAGCTCTTCTGCGAACTTACGATGCATGTCCATCTCTTTTAAGATCTTTTCTTCCTGTTCTTGTCTAAGTCTCTGAGCCTCCAAGACGTGTCTTTCTGAAGGTCTGTTCATGGCAAACTCGTTCTCGGTAGTTTTTCTGATATTCTCGGGAATGTAATCGGTATCTCTGACACTCTTTATGGCCACGTTGGAGTTCTTGGGATGATACAAGTCTTCGATATCCTGGTCGCTCAAGCCCATTAACTTCTCTTTAATCCTTAATCTGAACCGATAGAAATCTGACATAACGTTTTCCCTTCCATCGTTCCATCTATGGAAGAATGCAAAATAAACCACAATAGACCCTCCCAAGAAGGATCCAAACCATCTCGACCCAGTGTTCAATCTTTGATTGGTATCAACTCTTCTCAACACCTTGTACTGACCAGGGTATAATTCAGAAGCAGGGCGAGGAGTGTAATTCAATCTTTTCATGGTCTCATTGACCTTCTTGTACTGGGTTGGGTTTTTGGGTATAGAGGAGAAACCTTGGGGCTGTTCTCCGGGTACTTTGTATTCAGAGGGATAACCTTCGGGAGGTCTCACATCGGTTGGGTCATAAGGATTATAGGGGGCTTTCGGAGGTACCCAACCTTTGGGATTAGGTCTTCTATGAAAATCGGACTTATCTTTAGATGACATGGAGGAGACGTGAAGATCACTTGGTGGACTAGTTGTAAACTGTATATCTAGATTTGATGCTCATGTAACCTGTACTTGTTCTAGAGTAACATGTAAATCTATGAGATTGTAATCTGCATTTAGATATGGGAATGAACTCCACATGAAGTAGACCACCAGAAAGCCTTATGCCATGTCATTCTTGTCAGATTTTCTCTCCTTCTTCTCGCTAGAGGCTTTGGATACTCGGATAGTGCCTAATGAAGTGAAAAAGCAAGCAGTGGTCAAAAGATCCAATCCAGTCTCCAAATGGAACACCACGGAGTTCAGATTTTATCTTCTAGTGTTTGCTGTGGTTGTGCCGTTAATGTATAAGACTGCAATGGATGCCTCCAATGAAACAAACCCCAATTATCCTAAATTTCAGCACTTGCTCAGTGATGGTTGGATTTTGGGTAGGAAAGTGGACAATTCAGATCAACAATATGCATTCTTCAGAAACAACTTTGGTCTCTTAGCAGCCTTCATTGTGATTCATTGCTCCTTGAGAAAGGTAGTAGATACTTTTTTCACCATGACAAAAAGAACATACTATGATTTCGTTTTTGGTGCATTCTTTTTGATCGCTATTCATGGCGTGAACTGTCCAAGATTGTTGATTCACATCACCATAAATTACAGCATTTCCAGATTCATAAAGAACAACAAGACCGCCATCATCATTACATGGGTTTACGGATTGCTGACCCTTTTCATCAACCATTTGCTTTTTGATCACCCTACTGGAATTGCATTTTTGGACAAAGGATTTAAGGGAATTGTGGAAAGGTGGGACGTGTTTTATAATTTTACTCTCCTAAGAATGATTTCGTTTAATGTGGATTACTTGGAGAGACGTAAAGACAGTGAAAATTCCAAGTCTTCTCTCGAAAAAGCTGAGTCTAAGTTGACTTCTCTTTCATTTCTTGATGATAGACAAAGATTATCAGCACCTTTACCATTAGTTGACTATAATATTCTCAACTACTTTGCTTACTTAACATACACCCCGCTTTTCATAGCTGGACCAGTATTAACATTTAACGACTTTATTTATCAATCCAATTACCAACAGTTGCCCTCAGTCAAAGACTATGGTAGAACTATGCGTTACTTCTTGAGATTGGTTTTCTGTGTGTTGGTTATGGAATTCTTGTTACATTTCATGTACGTGGTAGCTGTATCCAAAACAAAAGCTTGGGAGGGAGATACCCCTTTTCAGATTTCCATGTTGGGAATGTTCAATTTAAATATCATTTGGCTCAAATTATTGATCCCCTGGAGGATGTTCCGCTTCTGGAGTCTCTTAGATGGAATAGATCCACCTGAAAACATGATCAGGTGTATGGATAACAATTATTCGGCTCTTGCTTTTTGGAGAGCTTGGCACAGATCTTTCAACAGATGGGTCGTCAGATATATCTATGTGCCTTTGGGGGGTGGTGGAAGATACCGAATCTTGAATAGTCTCTTGGTATTCAGTTTCGTGGCTATCTGGCATGACATTGAATTAAAACTTCTTATGTGGGGATGGTTAGTTGTTGTATTTTTGCTTCCAGAAATTTGTGCCACCATATATTTCAAAAGATTTGAACATGAATGGTGGTTTCGTCATCTTTGTGCTGCAGGCGCAGTTGTCAACATTTGGATGATGATGATTGCGAACTTATATGGTTTCTGTTTGGGAAATGACGGAACTCTTGCATTGCTTCTGGAAATGTTCAATACAGCTAGTGGAATACAGTTTTTCATCTTATCTTCGGGTGCATTATTTGTTGGTGCCCAGGTGATGTTTGAATTGAGGGAGGCGGAGAAAAGAAAGGGTATTGATGTGAGATGCTAGTTTAAGTTGCATCAACATTTGACAGTGATATTACGACAATCTCCCTCCACTATGTACTCAATTCACTACGGATATATATTAAATTAGTAAGTTAGGAATTAAAGATAGCTAGTATTTATCTAGTTTTAGTGCCATAAACTTCTAAAATATAAGTTTAATGAGACCATGACCCCACAACGAGATCACACCAGAACCATTACTAATTTCGTATACATAGCTAGTGCATCATAGTTCACAATTCAATTGGTGTTTCGACAGGCCTTCATTTCTTGACCAAAATTACCTCAAATCAAATTATCTGTAGTGTACAAACTTTGGTGCGATCAATTCACATAATCATACATAGTAAAGAAGATACACTATGGCACCTCCAGTCCCTGTATACAACAATAACGACATACGAACACGGTTTCGGCAACAACTTTCAAATCCAGAAAAGTATCAGTGTCTGTTGAAATCGCTAACACAGCACGAATGTACCTTCAAGACGTTTAAAGACAAGTCCAAAGCACCAGAGATAGTTTGTCTTCCGTTCAAAAGAGTGTTCCAACGTTGCCTCATACCCACAATAGAGACTAAGAATGCAAAGAAGAAGACAGTAAACGTTTGGACTAACATTGAAATTACGAACAGTTCTACCAATGAAGACTTGTTCCAAGATGACAAGTACAAGCTGGTGGTAACCGAGTTCTTGGATGCGGAGAAGCAATTTCAACAATTAATGAAAGATGCTGAGGCAGAATCTGAACAGAGGGAATGAAGAATACGAATCATGCCAAAGGACATCTGAAAATGAGAGCTTCCCCACCTATTGCAATAATCAAGGCTTCGAGATAAGAACTTCGTTTACGAAGTCATCCAAAGGGTCAACCAGAAAACAGGACCGAAATAAATAGCTACGTCTGTGAATGCTGAATTTAATGTATTATGATAACTCGTATTAAACAAACTACGAAAGTGGCTGATTCCATGTCTAGTAGGTGGATCCTTCCGCAGGCTGAGCCAACTTCTTGTTGGATTGAGAGGCCATACTCTTTCTCAACTCTAAAAGTACGGTTTCCATAGTGTAGGATCTCTTCCAGTTCTTCAATGTGTCAAAGCTGTCCACGACAACATTTCCCACCGAGTCCACACAAGGCAAGTTGATCTTTGACACAAACTGGACTTTGGGAGGCTTGTCGGGATAGTTTTCGTCACAGATAATACTCAAAGAGTAAATACGGTTCTCATGAGTGGAATGAGGAGGTCCCAAAATAGTACCGTTCCAATTGGTCATGGTTATATCATCTTGATTTGTCAAACCATAAGATATCAGTTCAGCTCCTAAGCCCTTCTCTCCCTTTTCCAACTCTTCCAAGAGTTTGAAGTTTCTTGGACTGCTTGGTTAGTACCCTGAGGGATAATGCTACAATGCAAAAACTTACACCTTGGACATGTTGGTGCAGAAGTGGAGTCCTTGAGTCAAGTGATCCTTGTAGAGTACACCATCACGTGATACCAATAGTTATTCGGTAGTTCAAATACCAAATATTCCACGTGACTGCAGGATTGGGAACGAGATTTTGACCTTACTGGATACACCGAAACCAAGTTATCCACATTTCTAAATAAACATGAATAAAGGTTCAAAAAAGTAAAACTATGTGATTCTCATAAATCGGATTCTGAGCTGTCGTATGATTACTTCGTCTTTTTTTTACAGAACTAACACTATTTGAGCTTGTGACTTGGATCGGAGGGAAATAGGAGTAGAGAATCGGGCTAATAATATTAGTCCTTCCGTTAAACCTGCAGTTCAAATTCTACCGAGTGGCCTCAATATCTACATTGGGCTTCCGAAAGTTTACTTTGCATACAAAATTGCACGTGCATATTTGCACGTGACCCAATATGCCTTCAACAACAGTAAGTATTTTTGACGTCCCACCAAGACATAATGAGCAGTACCCATTCGTCTCCGTTTGTCGACCATCCGCGAAGGTCATTTACAGAAGATACAGAAAGCATTTTCAATGAAGAGTCAACTTCAAATTACAGACAAATCATTTCAAACTTAAAGTTCCAATTGGAGTCTGTCAAGATTGAGAAACAACTCCTCCAACAAGATAAGGCGGCGATAGAAAAGAAATGTCACGATTTAGTGACAAAAAAGAGTGAAGAGTTGAATAAGCTCAAGAAGGATTTTGATTTCTTATATGGAGAGAAAAAAGCATGCGATTCAAAACTAGAAAACCTGACTCAGATTTCTTCTACTCAAATGCAACAACTCAACCAAACCATTCATGCACTCAAAAAGGAAAGATCAGACCTTAAGAATGTATGTAGCGAACTAGAAGTCAGAGTGAACAAAGTTACACAGAAGCTTGAGCATATCAACTCAGAAAAGTCGTTCGAGCAACTACGAAACAGAGAATTGGAAGCTAGAGTCAAGCAATTGAAAGAGCAGGTAGGTTCATTAGAAGATGAAAATGATGGTCTTATTAAAAACTTGAACAAGTTTGCATCAAAATCAGTAGAACCGTCCCAAGAGAAGCAGTTGACCGCTTTGCAATTGAAAAATTCTAATTTGATCAAGACCAATTCACAGCTACAATTGAAAATGGATAGATTGCTACAACATAAAACTTCTAATGAGCTTCTTAAGCAGAAAAACAACTCCTTAGTGAAAAAGAACGAATATTTAGAGGGTGTACAAGAAAAATATTGCCAATTAGAAATTGAAAACTTGGAATTGAAAAACAAATTCGAGGAATATTTCAAAATTATAGACGAAGTTATAAGTGTTGAAGGAGAAAATTCAACAAAAGCAAAAATCAACAGCTTTTTGGATAGATTCAAAGATTTGCAGTATCAAATTGCCCTTCTCAAGACCGAAAAAGATGAAGTGCTCAAAGAGCTAGAAAGCCAAACAAAGTTTAGCGAATCCCTTAAAACAGAGTTAGATGCAGCTGACTCTGAAGTTGCACAATTGAAATCACAATCTACATTGAAGGATGCACATTTACAAAAGTTGGAAAAACAGAGAATTTTGAATTCAAAAGAAATTGAATTCTTAAGAAAACTGCTAGGTGATTTGGATAGGGAATTTAAAGAGAAATCAGATAATAAGGCGACGGATCAATATCTTAAAAATTTGGAGAATTTGGTTGATGAATACAAGAATGAAATAAATGTATTACAGAGTCAACTTGAAACAGACCAGAATACTAACACATTGCCAACACCCAAAAGACAAAGACTCGATAATGAGTCCACTAGAAAATACGAATCTCTTTCACAAGAGAATTTGCAATTGAAAAATAGTTTACAGAAATCGAGTTTAAATATTCAATCATTGACGCAAAAGATTGCAAACTTGGAACAGATAAATCATAAAAAAGGTCAATTGCATATACTTCAATTGAAGTCTAACCCTTTGGTCAAAGACCAATTGGTGAAACAAAATACTCTCGATACATTAAGAAAAGAGAACGAAGACTTGATAAAACAATTCATCCAAAATAAAATGAACATAGACATGATACCGAAATCATTATTTGAGAGACAAGAGAATGATAAAGCGATTTTACAAGTTAGAATTGACCAGTTGAACAAACGTATCCAGAGACTCACAAGTGTTTATTCACAAAAGAGCAAGGACATCTTGAATACTATAGCAAGGTACTTTGGATTTACTCTAGAGTTTATTCCAAACTCTATGAATCCTAACGATTCATCAAGGATTAAGCTTACTTCAAGGTTCACGAGCAAGATTGGCTCTGCGGGGTCTTCATATGTGATAATAGAGATGGAGACGAAATCACTAAAAGCCTATGGAAATGCCGAATTCAAGGAACTTTATATGGACTTGCTGAAAAGTTATGATAAAGACCAGATTCCTTGTTTCTTAAGTGCATTAAATTTAAAACTCTATGAACGCTATGTATCACATATATAGAAAGTATTTAAATATATTATATTAATGATTGGTCTATGTATTCAAAAGTTCCACACTAGCTAAATTTAGCAATTCTATAGGTGATTTCTCAAAGTTTATCACACTTTTAGTTATTTTATTCCATACTCTTCCTTTATTGATATCTTCAAACAGACCTTCAAATTCTGACAAGAAAGTTTTCTTCTCACTTTCAGTTCCATACTTTCTTATGAAGCTGTACTTCCATGCCCACGCATCACCATTTTGGTTATCTCTGTGTAAACTTCTGTCGAACCAAGACTTTGCTTTTGGAAACTTTCCATCAAACCAAAAGAATTTTCCTATACTCAAAAGTATGAAAGAGTCGTTATCAGTGGCTTTCAATGCATCCAAGAAAGCATTTTTTCGTTGAGAAGATTTGTTGATTAGAGACAAGTAATGGTACCAAATCAAGGAAGAATTTGGAACAAGTTTAAGTGCCTTGTTTGTCATTTGCCTTGCCATTATTAAGTCCTGGTTTCTTCTTTCTAGTGCAATTTTTGCTTCCCAAATGATTTCACTATTAGGAATGGCTAACAATGCTTTGTCTAATGTAGATCTGGCCTTTATAAGAACCTTGAAGTGAAATTCATCGATATGAGCAGAAAGAACCCACAATTCTGAGGATAAGGGACAAGACTTAAGTCCCATTTCAGTGGCCTTCTTAGCCAGCTCAATATCACCCTTGTCTATAAGTATTTGAGATCTTTGCAAGAACAATTTCGATGCCTTTGGAAACAATTCTATCGCTTTTGAAGAGAAAGAAAGCATGTCATCATATGATTGTGGTTTTCTGAATCGAAGGTAATGAATATATTTGTACCAGATTTTTGCATCTGATTTGGGGATTTCTTCCAATGCTCTCGAAAATAACTTTTCTGCTAATTCATAGTTGTAAGTCTTCACCTCTAATTTAATCCTAGCCAACCATAATTGTAAATTTTTAGGCAAACATTTCGAACCATTACTTAGAATTTTCCTTGAGATTTCCACATCATTATCCAACTTCCATTTATCTTTTGAGTACATCAAATAGAAAAGAACTTCATTGGGATTTAGCTTGATAGATTCTTCATAATATTCATAAAGCAGTTTCCAATCGGCTTCTTTCTTCAACGAATCAAACAATTGAATCCATACATCAATATTTTTTGGGAATTGATCAATCAAGTACCGATAAACTGATTTTGCCGAGATAGAATATGAGTTTGACATTAGATTTGAAGCATCTTTGAGCCATACTAGAACCTTTTCATTAATATTTATCTTGTCATCGATTTTCATGATTGAGGCAATAATAGCTTTGCTGGTTTTCAAGAACCCTTCAGTTTCCGATTTGGAGGCCTCCGAGATCCATTTAAATCTAGATAGTATAACATCATTTCCCTTCATCCAGAGTTCTTCTGTTATAATATTCTGATTTATATCAGAAAGAGCCTTGTCCAACATTTTAGAAAGTTTTGATTCGTCTAGGTTTTGATTCTGTCCCTCCTCAAGTTTACAAGCTGTTAGCCAAACATTGTGATTACCTTTCAAAACTTTTCTGGCTTTATTTAGTAAGGCCTTAGACTCAGAATAATCACTTAAATTGATAAGGGATAACCAGAAAATCCATTCCTTGGGGCAAAGTTCGACTGCCTTTGATAAGAGTTTCTTGACTTCACTGTTGTCCTCTTCAATATCGATTAGTTCTTTCCAGAGATTGCTGGTTGTTGGTAAGTTTTCTAGTCCCTTCATCAAGATTTTTCTTCTAGAAATCACATCAGTGCTATTCTCAAGCTCAAAGGCTTTTATCCACAACTTTTCTGATTTAGGATTGAACCCCAATGCTTCTGTGACAATTACTTTGGATAATTTCAAGCCTTCCTGGCTCTTGAGATGTATACGAATACTTTCGAGCCAAATTTCCTCACTTCGGGGACACTTCTTGCAACCTTCAGTAATGTATGACTTTGCCAATTTGTAGTTTTTAGCCTGCTCTTCTAATCTTGCAGAAGCAATCCACGAGGCCGCCTTATTCGGTTCCGTCTTTCTCAATGAGGAGAGAACCAATCTTCCTTTGTTGATGTCAGCAATTTGTTGGTCTAGAGACTCAGGTTGTGTTTCGATAACATCAATTGTTTCGTGTGTGGTGTTAACTAGACCGTCCAATTGACTTCCTAGCAACTTATCTCTGGCCTGAGAAATGGATTGAAAGTCTGTTGCTGTGCTTGTTCTGGTTCCAGCAAGGACACTGTCAGGCATGGCATACAGCCGTTGTTGTTGCTGGTCCAATAATTTTGTCCTTTTATTTCTTCTCGTTAAGTCTCCAACCTCGGGTAAAAACTCCCATTGTTCATCTGTGATGGTGGCTAGGCCTCTTTTCAAGTCTGCAAACTTTTCCTGGATTTCATTAGTCTGTTCTGAAAGGACCACATCGCTGCGTTTATTTTTGGAATGTAGTCGTTTTTCGATCTCATCGTATATTTGATCGGCTTCATCCACATCTTCGCTTTTGGAACCCACGGAGAGAAGTCCCTCATCATTGGCATCTCTAAAACCAGCTCCGTTTCCTCTATCTTCTCCATCTTCTTCATCATGCTCGCCTTGCTTTACAAGAAACGAAGGTCGAACTTGAGAAATCGCCGAATTGGCACTTGTGGTAAAGCCGACAGCACCACGACCTACACCAGGAACATAACCTGGTGGAGGCTCCTGCAAAAGAAAGGCCCGTCTGTCCATGGATAAGTAGTAGTTAGATTGCAGTCGGTTTATCTCTTCACGTGTGTGTCATCACGTGACCAGAGATGGCCTCACTTCATTTCATAAATTTTTCACTTTTTCAACTACCAAGTATCATGTCTAAGAGATCGGCCTCCGACGAGTTCACAGGCCCAGCCAAGACTGGCGCCATAAAGACCGGAAAGGACTCCTTACCCCAAAGTATCGGCAATGGTATTGACCAAGAAAAGGACATAGATATGGGTGAATTCGAAGACCCATACGGAGATGACTTCGAGAGTGATGGAGAGATCATCCAATTGGATGACAACGAAGACGACGAAGAGATGGACGAGGAGGCTGCCCAAAAGAAGATTGAGGAGTTGGAGAGACAAGAAGAGGCCGCTCCAGAAGAACCCACCATCTACTTGCCTCATAAGTCAAAGCCTTTAGGTCCCGATGAGGTGATGGAAGCTGACCCCAGTGTCTACGAAATGTTGCACAATGTCAACCTCCCATGGCCATGTTTGACCGTCGATGTCTTGCCCGACAAGCTTGGTAACGAAAGAAGAACTTACCCTGCCTCTGTGTACGTGACCACTGCTACCCAAGCTTCACGTAGTAAGGACAACGAATTGATCACCATGAAGTTGTCTTCATTGGCCAAGACCTTGGTCAAGGAAGATGATGACGAAGAAGAGGAGGATGACGACAATGATGACTCCGATCCAATCATGGACAGTGAGACCATCCCATTGAAGGACACAACCAACAGAATCAGAGTATCACCTCATTCCCTTGAGACTGGCGAATACTTGACTGCTACTATGTCGGAAAACGGTGAAGCATACATCTACGACTTGAGCTCTCAGGTAAACGCTTTTGATACTCCAGGATACATCATCCCCAAGTCTGCCAAGAGACCCATTCATACCATCAAGGCCCACGGAAACGTTGAAGGCTATGGTTTGGACTGGTCTCCTTTAATCAATACGGGAGCTCTTTTGACTGGTGACTTGTCAGGAAGAGTCCACTTAACTTCAAGAACCACTTCCAACTGGGTTACGGACAAGACCCCATTTTTTGCATCTCAATCCTCTATTGAAGACATTCAATGGTCTACTGGAGAAAACACTGTGTTTGCCACTGCTGGATGTGATGGCTACGTTCGTATATGGGATACCAGATCGAAGAAGCACAAGCCCGCCATTTCTGTTGCCGCTTCCAACACAGATGTCAATGTGATTTCTTGGTGTGGCAAGATCAACCACTTGTTGGCTTCTGGCCACGATGATGGTTCCTGGAGTGTTTGGGACTTGCGTAACTTCAATGGTCAATCCAAGCCAACCCCTGTGGCCAATTACGACTTCCACAAGTCTGCCATTACCTCAATCTCTTTCAACCCATTGGACGAGTCCATTATCGCTGTTTCATCCGAGGACAACACTGTGACCTTGTGGGATTTAGCAGTTGAGGCCGACGATGAAGAAATTGCCAACCAAAGAAAGGAATTGCAAGAGTTGCATGACATTCCTCCACAATTGTTGTTTGTTCACTGGCAAAGAGACGTTAAGGATGTGAGATGGCACAAGCAAATTCCAGGCTGTTTGATTTCCACCGGTGGTGAAGGCTTGAACATCTGGAAGACCATTTCCGTTTAGTTTGAGGGTTTAATGCATAGAATGTATATTAGTTAACCAATGAATAATATTTGTTTGTTATACAAGAGTTCGAATATCTTGCCATCTTTGGAGATTGTAGATGCTAAATGCCTGAAGTAAAACCTCTTTATAATTAGTAGCATTATGTCCACAATTCACCTTGATTTTGAATGATACCAAAGCTACTTGCTTTATCATGTGGCCCGAAAGCGAATGCGATCAACGCCTCGCATCTATGTAAATAGACTCACATGTTAATACTTGGAAGAAAGTGATGCTTCTTTTAAGGCAACTTTCTGTTGTAGCTGCCGTAATGCCTGACTGGACTCCAACCAAAATTTATTCTCTTTGTTAATTGTATTGACGTATTTCTCTAAAACCGCCATACTCTTCAAAGTGAGTAGATGAATCTTGTGCGCCAATTGCTCGAATTGGACTCTTCTGTGTTCAAGCTGCTCTTGTGCAATCTTGAAATTGTAGGTCTTGTCTTGGCTTGAATCGATATAGTTGATTAATTTATCAATTTCTAGTGAAGCTAATTCCATGCTGTTTTTGAATGCGAGTTGAATAGAGCTCTCTTTGAGCAGGACGATTCTCCGTTTCGTTTCAGGATCTGTATCTTCATTCGCTGCAACCTGTGCGTCTGGCACGATGTTATTGTATTTATCTTCTTTAAAGTGCCTGTTAAGGTCCAAGTCAGAGAGAAGCCTGTTCAAAATCACCCAGTCCTCGTTTTCCTTGTAGATCTTGGCCATTCGCGTCTTTAACGACATAATTTGGTCACAGATGGTTCCTTTGTCTCCATGGACCAGATGCATTGACATCTCCAACGCCCCTAGTCTTTGGTTGAACTCATGTAGCACGTTGATTGACATATTTGGTGATGATGTTGTGAATTTCTCGCGATCGGAGTTTCTCTTTTCTGGATTGTAACAAACAAGATTTATGATCAAATAGAACTAATCGTCCTTAGATGTCCAATGCAAAAAGACAGATAGAAAGTGATTCCGATTCTGAAAGCAGCTCCGATGATTTCTCGGGTCCCTCTTTACCTAATGTGGAAGCAAAACCTCTTTCCAAAACCATAAAGAGAGCAAAGAAGTCTGCCAAAATCGAAGACTACCAATTACTTAGTCACTTTTACAACTATTCATACAAAAACGAGTCTAAAGTCACATGTTTGGCAATAACTCCTGATAGAAAGACCATAATTACCGGTTTCAAGAATGGGGTGGTGAAATTTTGGCAAACCTTGCATGAAGAAATCAAGACGCTGGCCGCAGATGATGATGCTCTGAGCAAAGAGGATGGATATGGACAACTTAAGTGCATAAAGCAGTTTCTAGCACATCCAGAAACTGAGGTCAGTCAACTTTTGGTGAATTCAGATGGTTTGAAACTCGTGTCCATTGGTGCAAATGATTCCTGTTTAAAGGTTTTTGATTTGACCTCATTTGAAATGATTCATGTGGTGAACATAGACTTTTTGCCCAACACTAGAACTCCACTGAGTAACTGCTGGTTTCAATTTGATGAAGAGGAGAAGCTCTTGGTGACTGACCATGATTCGAACAAAATGGTTGCAATTCTTGATGATGACATCCTGCCATTAAAATCAATTCATAAAGTGCCTATCCAGACGATAGCTTTCAACAAGAAGTACAAAGCTTTTGTTTCTTCAGACATAAAGGGCATAATAGAGTATTGGACTCCTGGGCTCAAGGAGCTCCAGAATATCGATTTCAAGTACAGGTCAGAAACTGATCTCTTTGACTTGGCCAGAAGCAAGTCAAGACCTTCATGTTTTGTATTTAGTGAAGACTTCGAATCATTTGCATCCTTTTCTTTCCCAGACAACTTTATCAGAATTTTTAAATTTAGAACTGGAAAATTGATGAAGAAGATAGATGAATCTAGCAAAGAAAGCCAGCTAAGATCAAATAGCATTGACTGGGAAAAATATCACAGCACGAGAAATCTTGCGTTTGACAAAAATGATAAGGTATTAATATATCCAAGTCTTTTGGGCATAAAAATCTTGAATCTCCAGACAAACAAAATCCTCAAGACTGTTGGCGAAACTGACCAAAGCGAATCATTCCTTCAATTTAATCAAATCTTGGTACTAAATAAACTGAATGCCGAAAGGTTCAATTTGGATATGATAGCTTCGAACAACTCTATTATTCAGTCACAACTTGTTAGAAAACCTTTGATTATTACCAGTTCAATTGGCTCCAATAGCTTATTTGTTTTTGGTAACAATAAAGAAATAGCCCAAAGGGATTTTGACTCTAATGCAAAAATCCCAACGACCAAGAAACGTTCAAGCACATCAGTATACTCTAAAGTAACCCTTCATACAACAATGGGTGATATACAGATTCGTCTTTTCAATAATTTAACTCCAAAAACGGTCGAAAATTTTGTTAAATTATGTCAAAAAGGGTACTACAACAATATAATATTTCATCGAGTGATTGAAAACTTTATGATTCAAACAGGTGATCCTCTTGGAAACGGAACTGGAGGAGAATCTATCTGGGGTGGCGTTTTTAAGGACGAATTTAATCCCTTACTCAACCATTCCAAACCATTTATGGTTAGCATGGCCAATGCTGGACCTAACACTAATGGGTCACAATTCTTCATCACAACAGAACCAGCAAGCTTTTTAGATAGGAAACATACAGTATTTGGCGAGGTTATAGACGGCTTTGAAACTGTTAAAAGTATCGAAAAGGCACCCACGGATGAAGGTGATAAGCCATTGGACCAAATAGTTCTTCTTTCAACTACATTGAAACTGTGATTAAATACTATTTCTCATTATATTTATCCTGCTAGAAAACAATGTTCTAAATGTTTATCTCAAGTGTACATTCAATGTAATCACCGATAACCACCTATTCCTCTTCACTACTACTCAAATCATCATCTTGTGTGCGTTTTCCTCCTCCAATTAAATCTCTTAAACTCATTGGTTTTTGATTATGAGTCTTACTAGTAAACTTGCTAGAGTAAGGCTTATGAGGCTGTACCAGTTCGCCTTCATCCAAATTGATTTGGATGCCAGGGTACTGATATTCGTCAGCATCACTTTCATCGGAATCATTAAATTTGATGGCATTGCCCGTATTATGATTTTTGCTCTTGCTTTCGGGCAACTTTGTGATAGCTTCTGATTCATCATCGTCCTCTTCTTCTTCCAATACCTCCTGTAATTGATCCTCAAGATCTTTGAAGTCATCATCGATATCCATTGGATCATCTCCATGCACTCGTTGGATAATTGGTGCCGCTTTAACCTTATTAGCTCGCTTTTTAGGTTCTATTTGAGGTTTATGCTTGGATTCCTGGAATTTGGGTGTAGATTGTGCGGACTCTTTGGTCGAAACAGATTTCGTAACCGCTTTTGATGCTTTTCTTGCTGGTGGCTTTTTCTTTGCTGGAACTTTAACAGGCTCTCTTTCTTCAAAATCTGAATCATTTAAATCTTGGAAATCGCTCTCGCTGATGATGGGCTCGTCCCGCTTTGGTTCTGGTGTGTTATTTGCAGAAGGCGGCCGTTTGGACGACATTGCTGACCTCAGAGAGGCATAGGTAGGAGTTTCTGGTGCCTGATGATGAGCGGAGGACTTTTCAGATTTCTTGTTCTTCTCTAAAAGCTCGAGTTCTGCCTTTTCCTTTTCCCACTGCTCTATTTTGGTTTGAAGTTTGGATGCATTTCTGGACTTGCTGAAGCGTATGGTACTGTTTAACTTGCGCAAATGAATGGCCTTGGAGGTGGTAGGGTTGTATGTCAAGTAAAACGAGTCATTTCCCTTGTGCTTTTGGGTCAAACCCTCGAAGATGATGGGCTTTCCTGGGCCGTCAGTCGAACTTGCCTCCAAGAGACACTCGTGGTCATTTTGGAATAACCGCAACGGCTTTGACTGGTCCATCAGGTCCGGCACAAACCCGTACCGTATTGCTATATCCTCCGATTCATTTATGGGGGCAATGGTGGAGATATTGAGTAACTCGCTTAAGTCTATTTCGTACTCTCCGTCTGCCAACGACATGGTAGGTAGCCCCAAGATGTAGTTCTGGCTTTTGGAAACAGGCTTGCAATACTAACAAGAGTCTTCTATGTAGGTAGAATGGCGTGAATCGGGCGGTGGTGCTGAATACCCGAAAATGAATAGAGAGGAGTCTTTTTGGTAGTGTACAATATACTGGTACTTAGTCTCACTCTATTTTGTTAGGCACACCATGGGTCTCTTTACCAAGTCCGAAAAGCAAGACAACGGCAATTCGGTGGATGATTCGGCCGATTCCGGACCCTACGTCGGTCCTTTGCATCCACAGGTACTTTTGATGACTGCAGGAACCACGTCGCTCATGGTGGTGGGCTTCCAGTTGTATCGGCGGTTCCTGAGGGTGCAAACATACCTTGATCTTACAGCCAAAACGCTCCAAAACCAGCGTCGTCTTTACGGCAGAGTCACCCGAGTGGGCGACGGTGATAACTTCCGATTTTTCCACACTCCTGGCGGTCCCTTTATGGGATGGGGCTGGCTTCGTCAAGTGCCCAAAGGAAAAGCGCTCAAAGACCAGACACTAATGATCCGATTGTGCGGAGTCGATGCTCCAGAGAGAGCTCATTGGGGTAACCCGGCACAGCCCCATTCCGAAGAAACGCTACAGTGGTTGAAAGGGTACATCTTGGACAGGAACGTCACTATTACTCCATATCTGATTGACCAGTACAAGCGCGTGGTAGCTCGGGCCCAGGTGTGGAAATGGAACGGAAAGCGAGATATCAGCGCAGAGATGTTACGAGGAGGCTGGGGTATTGTGTACGAGGGCACCGTGGGAGCGGAATTCGGCACGAACGAAGGGTGGTACCGGAAGTTGGAGGCCAAGGCCAAGGGCAAGAAAAAAGGTGTGTGGGCATTGAAGAATATGGTGACTCCTGGCGAGTATAAAAAGGAAAATTACCGGTCATAATGACATATTGATGTCATACAGAAAATCAGGTAATTTCGTCATTGCACAAGAATGGAACTTCAATAGAATTGAATCTCATTAATAAACAACATGGATTAGGGTCTAATACTTCAACTGAAACGGTATTACCTATCCTTTAGTATTAATAATTTTATGTAGCAGCTCAATGCTATCGTATTGGACACTAATCGACAGGCAGGTTATTTTGAAGCATTCAATTTAAATTAATGTGTTAATAATAGTCTTGGTCTACTCTAAAGTTTCCCATGAAATATTCTACATGATTTTTTTGTTGATTTGAATACTGGTTTCACATCGATTTTCCTTTTTAGATACGCTAACTTTAGTTTGGTTTATGTATTGTTTTGTATCCGATAAGATCCACAATCATATCTTGCTTTCTTTCTCCTCAATTCTAGTGAACAAACCCCTTGCAAAGGAATCCATTTTTTTAATGAAGCTCGAAGCCCATTATCTTGAAAACTATGCTATACATTTATAACTTGGATAAACGCCTGGATAGTTATTTTACCAACTCGCTGACCAGTCTGGATAATTCCTCAACATGCTCTTGAGTATCAGCTTCAGCATACACTCTCACAGCATCTTCAGTACCAGAAGCTCTGACGAAAGAACGTCCACTTGGGTACTTGGCCACCAACTCATCAATCTTGTCTTGAATTCCTGCTGGTTCCACCAATGTTCTCTCGGCATTAGTAGTTTTGAAGGCGTATCTGTCAGCAACAATGACCTTAGACAACTTGTTTGGCAAGTCATTGTAGGATTGGTTCCATTCCTCTGGAGACAAGTTTAAGTAATGTACAATTACCAATACAGCCAATAAATCAGAAATGGCATCTCCGACAGTCTGATTAATCAACTGGGTGAACTGCTTCAAAACCTCAACAGCCTCCTCTTCTTCCTTGTTGGAAGCTTTATGAGCAAAGATTTTGGATTCAGCCTCGGCGGAGAAAATCACAGTGCCGTGACCATTGGCCTCAAAATACACACCAACGTCGAACTTCTCAGCCTCATGATGCAAATGCTTAACTCCAGTAGGAGTACATCTAACTGGAATATTGAGAACCTCTTCCACGTACTTTGTAGACGATCCATTAGCATATGCAGTTTGGACAACCCCGACGTTCAATTCCAAGTTGTTGATTTTCTTGAACAATTGTTGGAAAAACAAGGCAATCAAGGTTGACAACTTGTCTCCATCCAATAATCTGAAGGCACCTGCTTCGGTCTGGTAGTAAGCAATCAATCTGTCGGCATCTCCATCAAAAGATGCGTACAACTGATTTGGCTTGGGGGTCACATTCTTTGGCAATCTTTGGTTAGTCTTGACGTAGTCAGCACCACAATCGAAGTTTAAGAGTTCTGGAGCGGAATAGTTGCCGTTAACCAAGGTGTAAGAGATCTCATCTGCTAAGTACTTGTCGAACAATTCGGCTACCTTGGGAGCACCCACACCATTGGCAGCATCGATTGTGATGTCGATCTTGCCTTCTCTGAGTTTGAAGATGTTTTTGAAGGCTTGAGCCATTTTTTCGTAGTATCCGACTTCGGTGGGCTTACCAAACTTAGGATCATTCAAAGTTCTGGTCACATAATGCAATTCAGGAGTAGTAAACAAGCCGTAGTCTTGGTAGGTGGCATTAGGCAAGGAATTGATACCGTCAATAGAAGCCTTAGACAATGCAGGACTGGATTCTCTGGAGTCCATGGCAATGACCACATGAGCCTTCTGGTCTAAATCTATTCCTAACTCCTTGCTCATATCAAGGATATTTCCCAATAACTCCTCGTGGGTCAGGTTGGCCAATTTGGTGGCATAGGCTTCCCATTTGGTCTCCAACATGCTACCGTAAGGATCCACGATCTTAACACCGTTATCCTGAGGTGGATTGTGAGATGCAGTGACCATGACACCAATGGTTTGACCCTTGAAGAACTTCGATCTCAAGGCTGCAACTATACCAACAGTGTAGTTGACATAGTCCAAATACTTGGCATTCATTCTGAAGCCAGCAGTTCCATATGCAACTTTTATATCTGGCTTTGGATGGGAGGAGAGGTACTTGTTTAAAGTGGATTCGATAGACATTATTGGGGAAGAAACTGGGGACGTTATCGACAAGTTGTGGGTTATATTTAGGTATATGCTTTGGTCACGTTCCTGAGATCATGTGACGTGATTTTCCGGTGATCTGGTTCAGTTAGAAGCCAGTCTCAAGTCTTCACAAGGTCTTTCTCTTCCCTTGTTTGAAATCGTCCAAGCCCATTCGCTTGCTTCAAATTTTGCTTTCATAAGACTCGCATAAAATTCAAGATTATTACACTACTTCAACTATTCTGATTTTCTTCACCAAGTCATCTGCATTCTAAATCATTCACACCATGTCCCAGAAACCAAGTAAATTCACCAATTCCTCTTTCCACAAGGAAGGGAAGATTGTTTCTATGTCAACTGGAGGTGTAGATTCACGCCCCAAGCCTAAACCAAAGGACTCTGAGTTCATTCAAGAGTTGGTAGAAACAGGAAGAGCCAACTGGAAAAAGGCACCTAAGGAAGTCAAGACCAGATATAGAGGCATCTATATGATCTTGTTTTCTATTCCATTCATTTTGATACCGTCTATCGAGATGTACAGAAGGCTTGAAGGTAAATCTACCAAAAAGATTCAACAAGGTGAATTGTTAGAAGGTCAACAAGTACGGAAATATGATGAGGCAGAGAAGTGGAAAGTCGAGAAAGAGAGTTGGATGTACAGAATATTTGGTAGAGATTTCTTTTTGGACGGGTTTACCAGCAAGACTATGACCAATAATGGAGATGAAAAGAAGTGAATTGAGGAATTAAAGAAGAGCAACTGAATAAAAGGCCAGGAAAAGATTAAGAACTAGAGTATAATTGGAAATATCAATTATATAAGTTATTCTAGGTGCATTTGGAGTACATCAAAATAATTCAGATGCTAATATTAATACGAATATATGAAAGGATGATAATTTGGACATTAAAAGAAAGAAAAACCGTAAGTCACTCAACTTAATTTCCAGCTGGGCTTATTAAGGATAGACTTCACGATGGGTTCGTCAAATCTACTCCCAAGTGCAGAGAGAGGTCTATCCAGCGATGATTGGAAATGGCTAGGTTCGTAATTCAATTTCGGAACATTTGATCCCATCAATGAAGGAGAAAAAGTGTTCCTGTTGTGTTGTTCGTAATCGCCCATGATGGGCTTGTCGTGTTCAAGAGCCAGCTTGAAGTCAGAAGGTGCTCTCAAAGGAGAGGCAAAATTTCTAGACTGTCTCCTCAACCTGAGTGGTGATTTAAGCAGAAGTCTTTCGGGAGAATGGAATACTGGGTGATTCTGTGTTATGCAGGGTAGTTTACTCAAACCGGAGTTCTTTTTGATAATTTTCAACCCCTTTTTGAAGTAGTTGGCTGCAATAACGGGTAATTGACTGGTCTTCTGAGGTGATGTTTCGCAAAGTTTCGCCAAGAACTTTTCACTATCAAAGATGGAAATAGGGTTACTCAGCACCCTCAATTTGGATATGCTAGAATTCAACTTTTCGACATCCAAACTGTATCTAGGAGTTTTGGAAACTAATGTCAACTCATCATCTTCCTTATCGTGCCTGGGGGTACTGTTTAGTAGAAGGGAATATCTTAAGCGTTTTGGTTTAATATTTCCAATATCTTTGGTTCTATCTTTCTTCTGAATACTAAAAGGAATTGCAGTTGTTTCAATATCTAAACCGAGATCAAGGCCCAATCCACATTTGTCTTTGGGTGGAGTGCTCGGCCTATCCGTGAACTCACACACTGCAAGAACGTCATTTCCAGGAGTGCTAGAACTTGACACGGTTTTGGGGGTTCTGACTTTTGCCACAGTCAAAAAATCATTGATTTCTTGCCATTTTGGTAAGAGGCGCTCATTAAATTGAACAATCGAGGAGGCCTCGTAGATGATAGACTCTTGGAATGCTTTGCTGATAAGGTTGATGGTATTGGAGCATAGTTTGTAGGAGCTGTTCATAGAAGAAGAAATCTTGGGAGAAGCCGAGGCTCTACCCTTGGCAAGAATTTCGTCACATTTCTCCTGGATTTCAACCATCAAAAAATCAAAGAGCTCATGCCATTTCTTGTCCAAGCATTCTGACTTGAACAGTTCCAAACTAATATTCAACTTACTCCACTGTTCATTCAACTTCTCATACTTAGTGTTTACCTGAGCACGCTCTTTAGGAAAGGAAGTTCCGAGAATTTGGTTGAAGTCTTCCATCTGGTGGGGAAGAATCTCTAAAGAAATGGAAAGGGGGTTGAGTCTCTCGAGAAGTATAGAATATTTCTCACAATAGATCTCGTCTTGTTCGGTAAAAGTTGGGAGTTGCATGGATTTCATTGAGTCGTTGCTGGTGTTGAAGTACATGTCGTTGATTCTCATCTTGGTGATCACGAATTCGAAGTCGAGGGTGGGCAGGGAGGATAGCAGCCCCCATTTACCCAAATCGTCTATAAGTACCAAGCACAGGCTTACCTCGTCTTGGAGGGACCCGAGGACAATAGAATCGATTTCGTTGTATCGAACAGCGAAGTTCACATGCTTGCGCAACGTGAAGACGTGTTTCTTCACATCCACCAATAAATCACTCGTGTCTTCGAGTTTTGCGAGAAGAATGGACGCCACGTTGGTGTCCGCAATGCTGCTGGTCACTTCCAACAAATTCGCAATGAGTGAGTCGATTTCCTCCATTTTCTGAAGGAGGTCTAGCACCGCCTCCTTGCCATCTATGTAGTGCAGAAGCGGCCTGTGTGAGTCGGAAAGATGCAGAGTCTTGACCACGGCCATGAGTTCCTGTAAGTACTGGTACAAGTCTTCCACTGTTTTGTTGACTTTGAAGAGCTCGTATTGCTTGACTGGGGTATTGGCTGAAGGCACAGAGACCACATCCATGAAGGAAAAGGAGATTTCCAGAAGTTCTAGCGATAAGTTGTCGGACATCGGAACGGAGAGCCTGGGGAAGTTGCCTTATCGGCCCTGAAGGAAGGAAGGAACAGATCAATTGGTATGGCGTAAACTCTGGCGGCCGGCCCTATAAATCAGGCGTGAAAGTGCCCGATAACTACGCGTTTTTTGGCGCAATGCGCAAGAGTGTGATTAATGCTGGAAACGCGAGGTTGCGGGGTGAACGAAGTGGGTGGCAGAGTGGCGTGTCAGGAGGGTGGAATCGGTCGTCTAACAATGTAGTTGTCAAGACGGTTGGTGCACGTGCCGAGAGTCACGCGCGATCAGATTCGGATCAATCACGCGATGCGTGTCACGTGGTACATCGCATATCGAATTTTCAGTTCCCTGCTCATCTTCCATCTCCAAATGCCCAAAGCTCCATCCAAGAAGTTCTCCACGGCCGCTAATGGCGGGGCTACCGTGTCTGCAGAGAAGCACGTGAACTCGGTGTTCAAATTCAACACCAACTTGGGCCAGCACATCTTGAAAAATCCCCTCGTGGCCCAAGGTATCGTGGATAAGGCAGGAATCAAGCCTAGCGATACTGTGCTTGAAGTTGGTCCAGGTACCGGAAATTTGACGGTTAGAATCTTGGAACAGGCCAGAAATGTGATTGCAGTGGAAATGGACCCTCGTATGGCCGCCGAATTGACCAAGAGAGTCCACGGCACTCCTCAGCAAAAGAAGTTGGAAATCCTTTTAGGAGATTTCATGAAGACAGAGTTGCCCTACTTCGACGTCTGTATTTCCAACACCCCTTACCAAATTTCATCGCCATTGGTGTTCAAATTGTTGAACCAACCCAGGCCTCCCAGAGTCAGCATTTTGATGTTCCAACGTGAGTTTGCCTTGAGATTATTGGCCCGTCCTGGTGATGCATTATACTGTCGTTTGTCTGCCAACGTGCAGATGTGGGCGAACGTCACTCATATCATGAAGGTGGGAAAGAATAATTTCCGTCCTCCTCCCCAAGTCGAGTCTTCTGTGGTTCGTATAGAAGTAAAGACCCCAAGACCCAACGTGGATTTCAATGAATGGGATGGACTCTTGCGTATTTGCTTTGTCAGAAAGAACAAGACCATTGCTGCTGGATTCAAGTCTAGCAATGTCATCGAGATCTTGGAAAAGAACTACAAAACCTACTTGGCTACTCACAATGATGCCATGGTCGACGATAAGGCCTCCATGACTGAAGTTGTAAAGGCTAAGATTGAGCAAGTTTTGACCGAGACTGGATTTTCCGACAAGAGAGCAGCGAAGTTAGATCAAACTGACTTCTTGAAGCTCTTATACGCATTCCACCAGGTGGGAATCCACTTTGCATAGCCTAATAGCTAATTGTACAATAGAATATAAAGATTGATGGAAATGTTGGGTACACAGCCGTAGAATCCTATCACTATTATTTGTTTGAACTATATGCTCTTCAGATCCATAATTTTTAGTGGAATACTGTTTCGCCTATCGTTTGAGTAAATTAGAAAGTCATTTGATGAAATCTTTCTTATCAACATGCATGTATGTTCTATGTACTATATTTATCTTCTCTTGGAAATCTGGTTGGTGTCCTTTTCAATTACTTCTCCAACACCTCCTAATTCCTCTAAATTGTCTTCGGCAATACTGACCTGTTCTCTTCTCTCCCAGAATCTTCCTTCACACAAATCGAATGCAGCCTTCTTCAAGTACTTACCTCTAGCATCTCTGTTACTTGAAATGGCCCATTCCAAGAATTGGGCTCCAGTTCTGACGTAGAACGCTCTCAAATTCTCAAATGGCTTAGGGTGTGGTAACCAAGGTCTAGGATCAGGAATTTCGTCTTCCTCCTCTTCTTCCTCCTCCTCCTCTGCTGTCTCTTCTTCGTCATTATCTTCAATAGCTTCATCCTCTTCCTCATCTTCATCATCTTCCTCGTCGTCTTCATCATCTTCGTCATCTGAGTTGACTTCTTCCTGTTCTAATTCAGTTAAGTCTTCCCAATAAACCTTTACACCATCTAGTTTGCCCAAATCAATGGAGTAGAACGAGTCTAAATTGAATTCAGATTCGCCTCTTTCAAATATACCTCCAAAAATGTACAAATGATCATCAACAACGCAAGTGGTTGCATTGAATCTTGGGTGTGGGTATTGATTGACGATTGGATATTCTATCATTTCTTCTTCCTTTTCTTCAAGTTCTTCCAATTGCTTCAATTTTTCAATTTGAGACAATTCATCTTCCTCATCATCCTCATCGTTGAGTTTAGCTTTCGCTAAAATGCTGTTCAATATATCTTCCAAATCCTCATCACGGGACTTGCTTTCCTTGACTTGTTGTTTCTTGGCTCTTCTAGGCTTGAGAGTCAAATTGTACCATCTATTGGTCTCAATTTGGTAAGAATACAACTGATTGTAGAATTCGGAATCAAGCTGTTCTTCACTTTCTTCATAATCATACACACCTCCGAACATGATACCTCTATTCTTATGATGTACCAACGAACAGCCCACTCTTGGAGTTGGGGTTGCACCCTGCTTTCTTCTTCTTTCGAATCTAACACCTTTAGGGTCTGCCTTCATTCTCAAAATCCAGCAGTCATTCAAAACCTTACCCTTTTGCAAACCTTTCTTTGCTTTTACTTTAGTATATCCACCGTACAAAATAGCACCGTCGGCGAAAGGGATGAAAGAGTGCCCAGATCTAGCATCAGGGATTGGATGGTTTGGAGGAAATTCGACTTGTGTCCACTTGTAGGAAGTGATGTCAAATAACCAAATGTCATTCAAGTACGTCGAAGAGGAACCCAAATCACGGAATCCTCCAGACAAAATTATGTAATTCTTCCAAACAGCTAATCTATGTCCCGATCTAGCGCTGGGACCCTTCTTTTGGTCGATCTTAGTCCATTCTTTAGTGTCTGAATCCAAAATCCAAGTATCACCATAGTGGTAAAAGGTTGATTGTTTTGGAGAAGAGAACTCACCTCCAAACATCAACAGAATACCTGAAGGGTGTGAACACATAGCATGAGATGATCTTGGTAATGGTGAGTTCTTGGATGAGATCTTTCTCCATGTGTCGTTGTCGATTGTGTAAGAGTATAATTCGTTGTAGAAATGAGCCTTGCCCGCCACGGTATGTTCACCACCAAAAAGTATCAACTCACGCTTTCCATGAGTGGGATTCGATATCAAAGTAGGATTCAATCTCTTAGATGGTCTGGAACATACTTCGACTGTGACAGCCTCGAAAAGCTCCTGTTCTTTGGCGTATTGCTGTAAGATCTCATCAATGTCTTGATCATCCTCTTCGTCTCCTTGTTTTTTGGCCTGCTTTTTATCCTTGCTTTCGGCCTTGGCCTGGTTCTTCTTCTGCTTCTCTGCAGTTCTGGCCTTCTTGGCCTCTTTGGACTTTTTATCCTTCTTAGCCATGGTAATAACCGTACTATCAATTTTTCAAAAATTTGCTGAGATGTATACAGGTCGTTCTTTTGCAACCATTGACACTGAAACATACAACTACTTATGATATTGGGAAGTAGATAGGAGAAGATGATAAGAGAGGAAGGAAAGATGTTGAACTGACTGACTCATCTTTTCTCTTATTTTTTGGCAATCTCGTTGTAACTTTATTGCAAGTCCTGAATGATCTCACATCTTGTCGAAGATATTGAGAGTTTCTGGTTCAGAAATCAGGAAGAACGATATTGAGGGTTGTTTAAAGGCACATAATCCACATCAAATAGGGGACTTCGCCTGGTTGCTTAGCATGATAGACACCGAGGTAAATCAGCAAGTATGAGAGCAATTGCAATTAGAAATAGAGATCAGAAAAGGTACATTGTTGAATTGACAATTACCCGAAAACATGGTTGTTCCGACTAAAATAGCCTTCAAAGATCCAAAGATCCGATCCGGTGACCGAAAGTGACACATAAACAGACACTAATATGCTGATTCAAACCAGCTTTACAGATTAGTTGTGAAGAAACTCAAGTACTTCCGAAATCACTACTCCAGTTGCTATTGGAACTACTATTTTTAGTCTCTAAGTGGTTCAATGCTCTCGTCATCTGTCCAAGTATATACAGTTCTCAAGACAACCATAGGACTATCAAAACAACCCGGAGGTTACAGATTACTGGTCTACCCATAAGCATTCCAAAAATTATTTACGGAGATTTCTCGGGAAGACACCATTTCAAGTGGAAATTTCACTAACCTCGACAATTTCGCAAGATACAATAATAGAGGCAAACTGCCCCATCGTCGATCAAAGCAATGTTGCGACTATATTCCGCCAACTGTCAAAAGGAATTGACAAAGTAGCCTCATTAGACTTTGCCTCTAATTTCACCATACCCAGCTAAACTCGACTTGACCTTCCTCCGGGTTATGTGGGGAAGACATTTCCTACCCCACTCGGGCATTCATTCTATGTAGTATTGCCCCAAAATTCTCGGGGCTCATATTACGGGACGTTCTGCACCAATCCGGAGAAAACCCTGGAGGCGGTTCCAACTGTCTGGGGCTACAGATGAGGTGAGCAAGATCCGCTACTGCAATACTCATAAATTGATCGCTTTTCCTACTCTCCCGAAGTCCACGCATGTCGAGCAAGAAAAAAGACAACATTGCCACTATAGTTTCTACCTCCAAGGTGGTGGAAACCCCTAATGAGGATGAAAGAAACGATGACTCTTACTTTAAGCAGTCGAGACCCGAAAAGCGCCCGCAATTGGAATATCGTCCCAGTGAAGCGGACATAGGCACTGAAACTCCAGAGAGACGGGACTTCCAAACCTTTGAAATCGACAACGAATACAATGGTGCAGCTTCCAGTGCGGAACCCACAGCTAGCCTGACAGAAAGGCCAAAGATGTCATTATCTTACCCTTCCAAGAACAAATTCCGGTTCGCCTCGGCCTGTGGCTGGGCATTCTTTGCAGGATTCAGTGATGGTTCCGTTGGTGTGCTTTTGCCATATATTCAAATGGACTTTAATCTCTCGTACTCTTTGAGTTCGGTGATCTGGTTGTCTTTGTCTGTTGGATATATCCTAGTGGCAGCCTTTGCCAATCCCATTCACAGCACCCTCAAAAGAAATTCCATTTCAGTGGGATGTCTCTCAAGCACTTTATTCGCCATCATGGTATCAACGGGTGCAAACTATCCCGTTCTAATTGTTGCATTTTTTTTCAGTGGAGTGGGTATTGGCATAACCGTTTCTCAGCTCAACATCTTTGTGAGTAGTTTCGAAAATTCTTCCGTGGCTTTGGGATGGTTCCATGGAATTTATGGATTCGGTGCATCTGTTTCTCCTTTGATAGCAACCGCATTTGCAGAGTCTGGGGTTAGATGGAACTTTTTTTACATTATTTTGGCAGTATCCATGTTCTTGGTAGGTGTGGCCACATACTTTTCATTTGCATACGGTGAAGACCAGTTAAAACAATTCGAAACAGAAGATCACAATCCAGTCTCTCAGGGTCAAAGTCTTACAACTCAGGCTCTCAAGAATAAAGTTACTTGGATTAATGCACTTTTTGTATTCTTCTATCAAGGTGGTGAAGTTGCAATGGGTGGTTGGTTGACTACTTATCTTCGTGATTACCGTAATCATAAGCAGGCTTCAATTGGATACGTCTCTTCAGGATATTGGTTTGGATTGACTTTGGGTAGATTAATCTTGACACATCTCACCTACAGATGTGTGGGAGCCAGAAGAGGCAATATTATTCTTGCGATACTCTCTATCTTCTTTGTGATCTTGACTTGGGTAATTCCAATTTTGGGAGTGGAAATTGCTACCATCACGTTAGGAGGTATTACAATTGGGCCAATATATCCACTTATGATTGCCTATGTTGTGCTGGAGGGTTTAATTCCAAGAAAAATTCAAGTTGTTTCATTGACTATAGCTTCTGCCTTTGGTTCATCTGGAGGAGCTGTATTTCCTTTTATTGTGGGTTTGATCTCTCAATTTGCAGGAGCATATGTGCTCTTGCCTGCCTTCATCGCAATATTTAGTGTGATGTTGATTCTCTGGATCTTTTTGCCAAATACTGCAAATAGAAATCCAGGAACTGGTCTTGCGGGATTCCTCAACAGGATTTGGTGAGAAAATTAGCATATTTGGTGGAATATTAGCTTTATAGAGAAAATATATTTTCACCTCTGAAATTATTCGATGAGTAACGTTAATTTGAATCTTTAGGTAAATTTCGATGTGACAAAAAGTGCTACCAAAAGCTTCTTTTTGCTACGAAAATTAGAAATAATCATTGTGAAATTCTGTCTCGAGTTCAGAATAAATTCTGGTATGTTGCAAAGATAATATTCGATCTTTAAGCCCCTTAATGCATATATCTGTACCTTTTAATTTTGAGATCTATGCATGGCTTCATAACCTAACATCCCATATGAATTATTCCTCTAACTTCACAGTACAGTACATGATATTAACAAAGTTTAATGGAAAAGAAGGAAAACCTCTATAAGTACATAAAGCTTAGATGATATTTACACCCTTTGTGATTGAATTTTGGAATCGAAAAGGTTAGATCATGTTGGCAAATGCTCGTTGTACAGTATCTTTTGCTTTTGCTTTGTAAGTCCCCGAGTCTATTATCCGACATAAATTTGGACACAGATAAGAAAGGATATTCATCATTTCTTCAATCTGGAGTCGTATGTTCCTTTAATAAATCAAGATATAGCAGTGACAGTTGACATAAATTAAAAAATGGACGAGTCCGGAGTCGAACCGGAGACCTTTCGCATGCTAAGCGAACGC